>PVJS01008217.1:26203-53895 GCA_004027185.1 Glis glis | reverse complement strand
CTCAGGGGCGTTCTACCTCTGCGCTACACCCCCGGCCCTATTTTTTTTATACTTTATTTGAAACCGGGTCTCACGAAGTTGTGGAGGGCCTCACTAACTAGAAAGAGAGAGAGAGAGAGAGAGAGAGAGAGCGAGCGAGCTGAGGCTGGCCGCGAACCCGGATCCTCTGGTCTCCACCTCCCAAAGTACGACTTCTTTTAGCCAATGAAATATAAATGGAAAGTTTATGTACCACTTAAGACCAGAATTCTCGAGAGTAGTAGTGTGATTCCATGTCTTTTCTCCTCTGCTGTGAAGCCAGGGTGTTCTAGTTAGGCCCAGTCCTTCATTCTGATTCTTGGGATGAAGACGCGTGGTGGACCTGCTGTGTCCTCTCAGTGGAGCTGAGATGTGAGCAAACCCAACAGACCATTGTTGTAAGGCTCCAGAGTTGAGGGGTTTGTTTTGTTTTGTTTTACTTTGATACTTTTTAGTGTTATTTTTTATTTTAAATAAATTACCTTAAAGAACCGTATGTGAAGAATATCTGTTCTAGACCTACCTAGGTGAGTTGTTTGGCATTTATTAGTTATTAAAAATACCTTCAATCTGAGTGTGATGAGCCTGCCTGTAATCTCAATACATGGAAGGCTGAGACAGGAGGCCAGCCTCACCAATTCAGCAAGACTGTTTCAAAATAAAAACTAAAAAGGGCTGTGGGTATAGATCAAAGGTAGAATATTTCTGAGTTTAATCCCTAGTAACCCCCCATCCCTAGTTAAATTGAAATTTAATATATACTAGCACTATTCTAAGACTTCAACATGCGTTATCTACACCATAACTATGAGATAGATACGGTTGTTATTCTCATTTTTAGAGAAGGTGGAAACTGAAGTAGGAGAGATTAGATAATTTGCTCAGGGTGGCATAGCTATTAAGAGGAACCACCAGGATTTGTACTGCTGCGGTCTGACTCAGTGCTCCTGAACACTGTATTTGCAAGTTTTTCCTTGTATGACGCTGCAGCTTTTCCATAACTATCATCGTGTCCTTCAGAATCTCCTATGAGATGCCTTTTGGGATTGTGAATCATGTAAACATCATGTATTCTTCTGCTACCTTGGGTTCACTGGGTAAAACGTGGTCAGTTAGCTTTGTTCTTGTGACAATCATGGTGGTCTTCTCCAAACATCCCCTGATAGTTTTAATGGAGGTAATAAGAAAATGTTAGTAATCTCATCACTTCATCCTTTAAAAAAATTGTTGTGGTTTAAATCAGTGTGTGGTCTTTTTCTCTGGTAAAGATACTGACATTCTTAAAATATACCTGATGTTTGGGGTTTTTGAAAAATAATCTGTGTTGAATATTTTTAAGTTTTATCTTTATTTTTCCCTCTATCAACAAATATTTATTGAGATAACTGACTCCTTTGAAGTGTAAGGAGCCACTAGGCTCTTTTTTTTGTGTGGTACTGGGGATTGAACCCAGGGTCATTCCACCTCCGAGCTACACCCCCAGCCCTATTTTTTTATTCTTTATTTTGAAACCAGGGTCTCAGTAAGTTGCGGAGGGCCTCACTAAGTAGCTGAGGCTGGTCGCGAACTCAGATCCTCCAGTCTCAGCTTCCCAAGTACTGGGATTACCAGCGTGTGCCACCATGCCCGGATTCTTCTTTCTTTTTTGTAAGTTATTTTCTTAGTGCATCACAGTGACATCAGAGTGAGTTCAGTGTGATAAAAACGTACATGCATACAACGCTGTAGTGCTGCCCTCCACACCCCACTGCACGGCTGTCTAAGGGAGAGTGTGTCTCACAGTGAACACCGCCACCCGTGTGGAGTTTCCTGAAGTAAGTACAGTGTCAGCTCAGCCAACAGACTTATACGTGTGCTGAGACTGAGTGGACTTGGAGGCTCAGGGTGGAGTGCACGTAATGTCAGAGCTGTGCTCATGGGTACAGGGAAGGAGTAGCAGAGAAGGCCAGGTGGCAGAGGTCCCAGTGAGCAGGAGCAGGGACACCCTCCCCCGGCACTGCACTCTCTACCTGAAGAGAAGGCCCAGAGGGGTTACTTTTTGTCTCTTCTCCTGTCACTGCCCCTTGGTCAAATGAAGGGGAGGTGGCAGGACTGGAAACAATTGTAAAAACAGTGATCTGAAAAATAGGGAGTAACCTGTTTTTTCTAATTCCCAAATGCTTTTCTAATTCTCTACTTTCTTGTCATTGAAGTCTTTATGGTGCATTTTGAAGCACCATAAAAACATCTTACAGGCTCCAGGCTCCCTAGCAGTTATCTTCTGTCACACCTGTGCCACTTGAGTAATTTATGAATGACACTAAGGACTGATGGCTTGAGTGAGGCGTTTAGATGGCACTAGGAGTCAGCTGTAAACAGCCTGTGTGTGCGTGCACGTGGCAGGGGCCAGGGAGAGGTGTGCTGGAGACTGAATTGCTAGGCAAGCACTCTGCCACTGAGCTACACCCCCAGCTAAACAAAAGAGCATTTTGTTTTCTTTTTAGGTTCTAACTTGCCTGTCTTATTTAATCAGCCTTGCCTAATTTTTTTCATAGTATGCCTAGTCCTATTGGCCTTTCTTTCTTTGGGGGTGGTATTGGGGATTGCACTCAGGGGCATTCTACTACTGAGCTGTACCCCCAGTGCTTTTTATTTTTTATTTTGAGGCAGGGTCTTGCCAGGGTGACCTCGAACTTACAATCTTCCTATCTCAGCTTCCCAAATACTGGGATTATAGATATGTACCACCACCACCCCCACCTCCCCATCTACTGCTGTTGGTAATTTTGATGGTTGAACAGTATGTATATATGCACATATATTATCAAATTGCATATTTTGTTGAAACTATATTAATATTACAATATTCAGAAAACTCATGTTTTCAATGTTTTAAAAAATTGACACATTTTGTGATTAGACTGAAAAAGGTAACTGTGTCTCTTGTGCATATTATTGTAGCACTAATGGATTGTTAGGTATTTGCTGGAATGTTAATATGTTAATTTATGCCCTGTAAATGAATATGAGACACATTTAGTGAGAAAACTGTATAGTCTGCACAATAAATGCTATATAAGAAACAAGCCTCACTCCAAATAACTTTTTTGCTAGTTCACACTTCTGAACAATCTTCCCTGTAGGGGTGAAGAATCTAGGTCCTGTATAATTTCAGTGATAAGCCAGGTTATAAAGTAAACATAATTACTGATAAGAATAAGTTTTGTCAACGTCATCTCTTCTCCTATTGACTGGCTTTGCAAGAAGCTTTTCAGGACTTGCTTTTTGTGCCAACTGAATGTTAGTTCTGTTCTCAAATCCATGTCTAAGCACACAGGAAGTCCTATAAGAACGAGTCAGCCATCATGAGTAGCAAGGATGAATTATTTTACATATGCAGGGATAGTTTGTAAAATCCAAACATCTGCATATTGACAGGGGTGCTTAATGTTTCTGTTGTTAGGAGCACTCTTGCTTCCTATAAATAAATTTTATGGCAATTTAAAATCCATTAATGTCTAAAAAAACTAATATTCTTAAGCTTTGTGTGCTCACCAGTATCCACCAAGTTAAATCCAATGAATCGTGTATTATGTTTCAGGCATTTTGTTAGGGAGGGGCTGAGGTGTACAGTGAATAAGACACTCATCCATCCAACAAATATGTAAGTGCCTGTGTGGGTGATCTTAGGGACTTCTTTGAGGAAATAGTGCTTATTATTAAGAGTTCAGCGATGAGTAGGAGTTACCAAGGGAATATGGGGACGGTCTCCCACATGCCATGATCAGAGTACTCCAGCCTGAGGAAGAGCACGGAGTGTTTGGAAAACCAAAAGAGCCAGAGAATGGCTGAAACAGGAGAGGAAGAGGAGCAGTGGCTCAAGATGAGAAGAAGCAGCCGGTGTGGTGGCACATACCTGTAATCCTAGTACTTGGGAGGCTGAGACAGGAGCATCACAAGTTGGCCAGCATGGGCGACTTAGAGAGACCCTGTCTCAAAATAAAAAATATTAAAGAAGGGCTGGTGTGTAGCTCAGAGGTACAGGGCCCCTGGGTTCATTCCTCAATAACACACACACACACACACAAAAAAAAAAAAGACCGAAGAGATAACAGAGGTCAGCTTTTGAAGGGACTTGCAGCTTCCTATCCACGTTTAGGATTTTGGATCTGATTGTGGAGGCAATGGGAGGCCATTCAAGTATTTAGGCAGGACAGTGGCAGTAATTATCTGAATTTGTGAGTTTTTTTTTACAAAAGTGTTTTCTGAGGTTCTCACTGATTTTGGGGGGGCATTGTGGTCATATATCTTGATGAAGTGCAGGGTGATAGAGGGTTACATGCATATCCCCAGTTCCCACCCTATTCCCTCTCCCTCCCCTCCTTCCTGTGCTCAGCACAATGATTGGCTTTGATAACTTTGTGTATGTACATCATGTCTGTTGAGGTGTTTCCCTCTAGTCTCCCTCAGTTAGGTCCCCTCCTTCACTCCATTAAGGTTTCTTTGTCTAGAGTTTCTCCTGTGTCCCAATTTCTCCCTAGCTTCTGCATATGAGGGAGAATATCTGACCCCTCACTTTTTGTGACTGACTAATCTCACTTAGCATAATATTCTCCAGTTCCATCCATTTCCCTGCAAATGATATAATTTTGTTCTTTATGACTGAGTAGAATTCCATTGTGTATATATCCCATAATTTTGTAATCCATTCATCTGTTGATGGATATCTCATCTGGTTCCATAGTTTGGCAGTTATGAATAGTGCAGCTATAAACATAGATATACATGCATTACTATGATAGTCTGGTTTCAGATATCTGGAAATTAGATGAGAGACTTTGCAGTTACTTGAAGAGGGCATAGGACCAACACTCCAACACATAGGCATGGGTAAAAACTTCCTCAACAAGACCCCAAAGGCACAAGAAATTAAAACAAGGATTAATAGGTGGGGATTTCATTAAACTGAAGAGCTTCTGTGCAGCAAAGGAAACTATCAAGAACCTCAGGATAGAGCTGACAGAATGGGAGATCTTTGCCAGCTACTTCTCTGATAGAAGACTAATATCAGAATATACAAAGAACTCAAACAACTCACCACCAGAAAAACAAATAACCCAATAAAAAAAATGGGCAAGTGAACTAGACACTTCACCAAAGAAGAAATGCAAATGGCCAATAAATATATGAAAAAATGTTCAACATCATTAGCAACCAGAGAGATGCAAATAAAACTTCCCTGAAAGCTGGGCGTGGTGGCGCACGCTTATAATCCCAGTACTTGGGAGGAGGCTGAGACAGGAGGATCGCAGGTTTGAGGCCAGCCTCAGCTATGTCGTGAGGCCCTGTGCAACTGAGTGAGACCCTGTTTCCAAATAAAAAATAAAATATAGAGCTGGGGATGTAGCTCGGAGGTAGAATCCCCCTGGGTTCAATCCCCAGTACCGCAAAAAAAAAAAAAACCTTCTCTGAGATATCACATAACCCCAATTAGAATGGTAATCATTATTTTTATATTTATTTATTTATTTATTTATTTTGCGGTACTGAAGATGGAACCCAGGGGCATTCTACCTCTGCGCTACACGCCCAGCCCTAATTTTCATTCTTTATTTTGAAACAGGGTCTAACTCAGTTGTGGAGGGCCTCACTAAGTAGCTGAGGCTGGCCACGAACTCGGATCCTCCTGTCTCAGCCTCCAGAGTACTGGGATTACAAGCATGCGCCACCACACCCGGCTTTAGAATGGTAATCATTAAAAACACAAACAATAATTAATGCTGGTGAGGATGTGGAGAAGTAGGATTGCAAATTAGTGCAGCCACTTTGGAAAGCAGTGTGGAGGGTCCTCAGAAGAATGGGAATGAACCTACCATATGACCCAGCTATACCACTCCTGGGTATCTACACATCATCAATTTTTTGCAGTCACTCTGATTGCTTTGTGGAGAGAGAGTGAGCCAAGAGAGGATACCAAGATTTCAGCTGAGATGCTATTGAAGGAATCTGACAGGTGATGATAGCTAGCTTGGACTGGAGTGGTACCAGAGAAGTTGATGGGTTCCTGAGATATTTTGGAGTTGTAAATGATTAGGCTGGGTGGTTTTGAGATGTAGAATTAAGGAAGGGAAAACAGAGGCTGAGGTGATTCCCAGACTTCTGGCCGGAGCCTCTAGGTGAATGTGGTTGCCAGTCTCATGAGGTGGGAAGAAGGGCAGAAGACAGGTCTGTTTTAATTTTACAGATTAACATCCAACTACTAGAATTTTGTTAAGATTTAATCAGAAGGCTGAAAGTCTGGCTATTGCTAATGGCTTCATAGAATTTTAAAGTAAAAGGCCTAAGTTTTGGATTAGGGTGAAGTTGGGGGGCTATGAACCTCTAGAAACATCAATGGAAGCAATATGTGTTGTGGACACAAGTTGGGAAGAGAGGGAAGGAGAACAGATCCCTATTCTGTTAAGAGAGATTTTTATATGGTGCCTTGTATGAACCAAACTCTTGAGATACAGGAAATGAATTTTATTTGTAAGTGGTTTGAGAAACAAAACCCTTGGCGATCTTCTTTTTTGTTTTAATTTACTACTTGAAACATGAAATATTTTATGATGTGAAACACTAATCTAAAGCTCCCAATGGGAACGTGGAGTTATAGTCTGTGATACAGAATCAGGTAGGCTTTGGAGAAGGGCGTGCAGGTCCTGGCACAGCTCCTGCTACTGCACAGACAGCAGGCTCAAGCAACCCGCATCTCTGATCCCAGCGCCAGCACTTGTTTGGAGGGAAATTGCCCAGCCTTGTCATGCTGCAATGTACGAATGACATCTACTGCCCTTTTTTATTATTTATTTATTTACTTGTTTATTTATTTAGGTATTGAGGATTGAACCCGGGGGCACTCTACCCCTAAGCTATACCTCTAGGTCTTTTTATTTAAGATAACGTCTTGCTAAGTTGCCCAGGCTGGCCTTGAACTTCGGTTCCTCCTGTCTGAGCAAAGTACTGGTATACAGGAATGTTCCACTGTGCCCAACTCTGCCCTGTTTATTTTGAGGATTGAGTGAGAACATGAATGTCAAGCCCCTGGCACATTGCCCGGCTTGTAGACACTTAACTCTTAGTTTGACATTCACCTCCCGTTTGATTTTCTTTATACCCAGCTTTCGTGCCTACTGTATGATGTGGAAGCCTCATGAGTGAGTTGAAACAATTGCATTTGAATTTCTCATGTCTGTGGACTATGAAAAAGGAAATTCACAGGTGTTGAGCACTTCATCTTTGAAAAATGTTAACCCACTTGAAACTAGAAGTGCCCTTAAAGGCATACAAAGCAGTTTGTGAATGGCTTAAAATATCAATTGGTAGATACTTTTTAAATGTAATCCAGTAATTTTTTTTTAACAAGAACACATTTGGCCACGTTTTTGTCTCATTAACGTTTGTTGAGTGCTGAACTTGTCCTGGGTCCTGTGTGATATGTAAACTGACAAGGGGACAGAAGATGCTTACACACCATAGTTCATCTTGGGACGTGGGAAGTGTTGTGCCCTGTGGAGAGTTTAACAATATGTATTAATACGTTTAAAATGTACACCCTCAGCCAGGCATGGTGGTGCACACTTGTAATCATAGTACTTGGGAGGCTGAGACAGGAGGATCACAGGTTCGAGGACAGCCTCAGCAATTTAGTGAGGCTCTCAGCAACCTAGGAAGACCCTGTTTCCAAAATAAGAAATAAAAAATCAGTCTAGGGGTGTAGCTCGGAGGTAGAATGCCTCTGGGCTCAATTCCCAGTACCGCAAAAAAAAAAGATAATAAAAAATAAAAAATAAAATGTGCGCCCTCTCATCGCAGGTTCAAGGCCAGCGTGTGTGTGCCAACTTAGGGAGACCCTTCTTCAGAATAAAATAGGGCTGGGGTGTAGCTCTGAAGTAGAACACCCTTGAGTTTAATCCTCAGTACCAAAAAAGCAAAAAAACAAAACACACCATCAACAAAATACCCTCTCTTAACCCCCTAACCAGTTGATCTACTTCTGGCAATGTAACGTAAGGAAGCTTGATGAAATCTTGCTTATAATAGTGAAAAACTGGTAAATGAAAATGTGAAGCAGTGGTGAATTGCTGTATCAGTAAGTGGTCACACTCCATACATAGTGCTTACACAGATCTGCATTTGGCAGAAAGTATTTAGCACATATGCTAAGTGGAAAAGTAGGTACCAGAAAGGGTTCAGAGGACTGACTTATTTTGAAAGAAAGTTAGTTTAGTGAAATCACTGAAACCCTTCCCATTTTACTTTTGTGTATTTTCTGCTTTGAAGAAGTCATTTAAAAAGAAAAAATATTGTCCTAATGTGGAAGAGGATGAGGGTGCAAGTGAACTAAACACCTTGCAAATCCAAATAGCACATCTGAGAGGCCAGCAGGCGTGCCCATCACAGGTGAGTTTGAGCAGGGCTAGATGAGCGATGCTCCAGGAGGCCGCCAGGAGTGAGGCCTTCGCAGTGCTTGTGTACTTTGAGGTGCGCTTGTTGTATCAGTAAGAAGGTTGACCTGTGAAAAGTCATGTCGGAAAAGATGTCCAGTGAGCCAGGCGTGGTGGCACACGCTTGTAATCCCAGTACTTGGGAGGCGGAGACCAGAGGATCCCGGTTCGCAGCCAGCCTCAGCGACTTAGTGAGGCCTCCGCAACTTTGTGAAACCAGTTTCAAAATAAAGGATAAAAAATAGGGCCGGGGGTGTAGCTCGGAGGTAGAACACCCCTGGGTTCAATCCCCGGTACCGCAAAAAAAAAAAAAAAAAAAAAGATGTCCAGTGATATGTGGGCAGCCAGCCCCAGGACTTGACTGGCCATTCACCTTAACTGGCATCACTGGATCACTTTCTCTGTCCTGTGGAAGCCTTCCATTTCTGGATAGTAAAGATTTTAAGAGTACCTTTGTTGAGAAATTATTTTCCCCTTAGTCGATAATAAGATAAGCCACCAAAATCTTGATAGCTGTTCACTTCTGAACAATAAGCCTATTAAAGGGCAAAGGTTTTTGCTCAGGTTTTAAAACAACAGTTTATTCTGCAAAAACTTTATTCACATAGACCTATCTAAGACTCATGGTTTTATCCAAGGACAAATTTACATCTTTGGATATACCATTAACAGTGCTAATTTACAAAAATAGATAATTATTCCTAGTTTTTCCTTTCTTATAAAAGTGGTTTAACGTGGAGATTTCTAGTTTTCCCATGGATGTGAGAATTGTACAGTAACAGTGAGCAGCTCTTAATTGTGCCTGGATTTGATGAAGTGGCTCTTCTGGACCTTTCATCCACCTTGCCTTCCATTGTGAAGTGATTGAGGCATTTCTACCCCTTCACACGTAATATAAATCCGCTCGTCTTCATCTTTGGAATATACTTCTGATTCTTTCCCCCATCCCTCCTTTCTTTTTGGCAGTAGTCAAAAGTTGGATGCTGGGTGAAAGAAATGCACCAAAGAGTGGCTGTGATGCAGATATCAGGGCCAAAAAAAGAGGAGATAATTTTTTTTTTTTTTTTTTTTTTGGTGGTACTGGGGATTGAACCCAGGGGCCTCTACCTCTCTCTGGGCTACACACCCAGCCCAGGTGTGTTTTATTTCTTATTTGGAAACAGGGTCTCACTAAGTTGCTGAGATTGGCTGTGAACCTGCGATCCTCCTATCTTAGCCTCCAAGTACTGGGATTTCAAGAGTGTGCCACCAACACCCAGCAAGAAGATAATTCTTACTTGTCCTTTTTTTTTTAACTAGGAAAAAGCAAAATAAACTAAGAAAAAATACCTGTTTTTTATTTATTTTGTGTGTGTGTGTGTGTGTGTATGGTACTGGGGATTGACCCCAGGGGCATTCTACCTCCGAGCTACACCCAGCCCTGTTTTATTTTATTTTGCAACAGGGTCTTGCTAGGTTGGAGTCTCATTACTTGCTGAGACTGTCCTTGAACCTGTGATTCTCCTGTCTCAGCTTCCCAAGTACTGGGATTACAGGTGTGTGCCACCACGCCCGACTACCTTTCATTTTTAATTACTGTCATTTTATTGACTACCATGTGCCAAATACTTTATGTACATTATCTTATTTAATCCACATTATCCTGAAAGGTATGAATAATCACCTCCCTTTGTTTTATAGACAAGATCCCAAAAGGTTAAGCAATTTGCCTTTAGCCATATGCCCAGTAAATATCAAAGTCAGAATTTGTCTGATGTAACACTCGTTTTACTATACAAAATAATTTCAGCATGCAAGTTGAGTTAGAAAGCTTGTAGGACTAACTCTGAATTTCTGTGAGTGGCATATGACTTTCTTAGCTCTTTATCTGTAAGTCGAGAAGATTGTTCCTCATCGTAAAGTCCTGTGAGTCCTTGATTCTTTTAAATTCCAGCAGAGAATGTGTGGAGTGTCTGCTAGTTCTCTTTCTGAGCAGCCGGTTTGTTTTGTAAGGAATACCATTGGTCTGCAGATTTTATGACACCATCTCCTTGGAGGTGGACAAAGGGATTTGGGAGCGTGGGTTAAAAGAAGGTAAAGCACATCAACTGCTGAGTCACAGAAGAACATCTGCAGAAGTCCTGGAGCATCTAGGGAGCACGGCCACGGGGGCTGATGGTGTCTTTAAGCACCAGCAGCATTTAACTCCAAAGAGTCCCTCGGTGTCTGTCTGTCTTGAGGCATTGGGGATTGTGGTAGATGACTCAGTTTCAGTTCTTTTAGGCCCTTACAACATTTCAGTTAAATGATAGAAAGCTGGTGATGGGAGAGACACAATGATTGTCGACATAGGAGAGCTAATGAGATGGCATGGCATGAAAAAGAATCATTATGGCAGTATTTTTATTCTACGTATACGGCATTTTTTTTCTTGAAAGTGCTGTACAAATAACACTGAGATAAATCATTTTATTTATCTATTTTTGCAGTACTGGGGATTGAACCTAGGGGCGTTCAACCTCCGAGCTACTCCCCCAGCCCTACTTTTTATTCTTTATTTTGAAAAAGGGTCTCACTAAGTTGCGGAGAGTCTCAGTAAGTAGCTGAGACTGGCCCTGAACCTGCGATCCTCCGGTCTCAGCCTCCCAAGTACTGGGATTACAAGCGTGCACCACCACGCCCGACATGAGCCATTTTAAATGTCAAAACGTTGAAGAATAAGAAAGTGTACAGGAGAAGTAAATACACAGAAAAACAGGAAGAGGCTTCAATCCCTGCTTGGCATAGCAGGTTGGAGACTCAGGCCAAGCCCCTCGCGCTCACCAGCGGGGCTGACACCCTCCTCTGGCTGGTCGAGTGCTCACAGGGTACATTCTGGGTTGTGATTAGACTGTGAGCTTTCTTGTCAGATGCACGTGTCCCTGCTACTTACTAACTGCTGACTTGCAGTGAATCACCCAAGCTTTCTGAATGTCAGTTTCTCTATCAACAAAGTGGTGTCATTTTTTTTTTTTTTGTGGTACCAGGGATTGAACGCAGGGGCGTTCTACCTCCGCGCTATGCCCCCGGCCCTATTTTTTTTTTATACTTTATTTTGAAACCGGGTCTCACGAAGTTGCGGAGGGCCTCACTAATTAGAGAGAGACAGGGAGAGAGAGAGTGAGGGAGCTGAGGCTGGCCGCGAACCCGGATCCTCCAGTCTCCGCCTCCCAAAGTACTGGGATTACAAGCGTGCGCCACCACGCCCGGCGTCAAAGTGATGTCATTTATACCCACCTTGTTGGAGTTCTCCTGAGGGTTAATGAAAGTGAGTTGTGCGTATAAGCTGTTTAGTGCAGTGCTTGGCACGTGCTCAGCACATCATACTTGCTAGAACAGTGATTCTGATGCGGTTATGGAGCATGATAGCAAGGGCTTCTTGTAGGTCCAAGATAAGGCTATGTGGGATGGTGAGGATTGTCCTTTACTTCTCTGGATTGATGAAGTATAAGCTGTGGTTCATAGAGTAGCATTAGACTTTTAAAAATGAAACATACAGAGAATATGGACAATATTGCATTTGTATACTCACCAACCAGCTTAAGGAGCAAAATATTACAGACCAGAAGACCACCTGCCCTATGTTTTTAGTATGTTTTTTGCAAACTGAATACATCTGGACTTAGCTTATTTAATCTGAAATTTCTGTTTTTGCTGGTAAGTTTAGTCTGTTTATATTATTAACAGTACTGATATATCTATTTTTCTTCTACAATCTTACTGTGTTTTCCATTCACCTTACTGTTTCCTGTGCTTTCCTTCTGATCTAGCCTCTATTGGTGTGAATAACTCTATTCCTAAATTTAACATGCATCTTCAGCTTTTCAGAGTGTAGTGTTGAAATCATTATATCTACCATTCTTGTGAACGATGAAAAAATTGGAAAACTTTAATTCTAATTACCTTCTACTAATCTTTTTTTTTTTTTTTTGTGGTACTGGGGATTGAACCCAGGGCGTTCTACCTCCGAGCTATACCCCCGGCCCTATTTTTTATACTTTATTTTGAAACTGGGTCTCACGAAGTTGTAGAGGGCCTCACTAAGTAGCTGAGGCTGGCCGCGAACTGGGATCCTCCTGTCTCTGCCTCCCAAGTACTGGGATTACAAGCGTGCGCCACCATGCCTGGCCTACCTTCTACTAATCATACATGTTTTTTTTTTTAACCAGTGTTTTACTTCCATGTTTTTTAATTACCCAAAATAGTCTTTATTACTGTTACATTTAATTTCTATGCTAACTTACACTGTTAACTAATTCTCAGATTGTGAACTTCTTAATTAAATGGATTTTCTCATTCTTTCTCTTCAGATTTTCAGAAGAAACAACCAGACGATGATTCTGCTCCGAGTACAAGTAACAGCCAATCAGACTTGTTTTCTGAAGAGACCACCAGTGACAACAACAATACCTCGATAACCACGCCAACTCTCAGTCCCAGCCAGCAGCCGCTCCCGACAGACCTGAATGTAACTTCACCCAGCAAAGAGGAGTGTAAGTGCCCCTCGAGAATGGTGATGCCTAGTCCTGCCTAGTGGCCCCCCCCACCCCTGCAAGAAAAAAAGACAGCAGTTCTTCCAACCCAAGATGAGTATTCATACACCGGACCCACGCTCACCTAGTTAGAGTGGGAGTCCTTAGGAGAGAGCTTTTCATCTTACCAGTCAAGGTGCACAAGGTTGTGAACCCTTCTAGAGCAGCAGCTCTCAGGTCTGACTGCATATTAGAACTCAGCTCGCTGGGGATTTTTAAAACAATTTTAATCTTTAGCACCATTTCCTGATGCTAGTTTAATTGGTCTCAAGGGAGGCCCAGAGATCTGTTCTGTTGAACTCTGCAGAGGATTCTAGTGTGCAGCAGGGGCTTGGAACACCTGGTCTAGGGGACTCAGCCCTGACTTAGGAGCCATGGACTGAGTCTTCACACAGGCTATTGGAAGGCAGTAGGAGACCATTTCTTTCTTTCTTTTTTTTTTTCTTGTAGTACTAGGGATTGAACCCAGAGGCATTCTACCCCCCAGCTACACCCCCAGCCCGATTTTATTTCTTATTTGGAAATAGGGTCTCGCTAGGTTGCTGAGAGCCTCACTAAGTTGCCAAGGCTGGCTTTGAACCTAGGATCCTGTAGGAAACCATTTCTGATACTCTTCTGGAGTCTTCAGTGATAGAATACTGTTTTGTGTGTGATACGGAAGTTCATTGTCTACTTAAGCCTTTGTAATGCTTGAACTCTCTCTTTATGGTTACAACTATAACTGATAGTATTTGCTGAAAATTATAGGGATATTATGGCATAGCATTTTTATCTTTTAAAAGCTTTACTTAACAAGGTTGGAATTTAGTATTTCAAGTTTAATGAATATTTATGAATGTGACAGAATAGTATATTCTGTCCACTAATTTTGGAAAGATTAGGAAAGAACAAATGTTTATCTAAACTTTCATAAACTACTGTATTCAGTTATATTCAGAATATAAAATAAATATAGTCATAGTCCTTGTCTTCGAAAACTTTATTATTTAGCAGAGAAAAATTAAATATATTTGTTACATTATATCAGACATTGTCAACCCGGAGTGAACCCCCCCTTCCATAACATTGGCGATATGTGGAGGCCAGGGATACTACTAAGCATCCTGTATTTTCATAGGACAGCCCTCCACAACAAAGAATTATCTAGCTTGGCATGTCAGTAATGCTGAGTCCAAGAAACCCTGGTACCTGGTTGTATGCACCCATCTATGGTAATGGTTCTTACGTATTAAAGATAGTAACTGTGGAAGGAGGACGTTGGCCTACTGGAGGAAGTGACATTGAAGGTGGCTAGGAGATCGGGAAAGGACATTCCACACCACTGTAGCACGAGCCATGGAAGAAGAAGGCAGCTTGGAGGCCCCAGTGGCTAGAGACTCCAGGAGAGTGGGAGATGTGGCTGGGGAGGTAAATTATGGCCAAGCCGTAGAATCTCGAATGCCCAGCCAAGCTATTTAGATTTTTAAATAGTAGCCATGTTTTTGAGTAGTAAGAGTATTACAGTTCTTTGGAGAAGTAATCTGACAGTATTAAAAATAAGGAAGGAATGTACTGGAGTAACATTGCAGATAGAGAATTTTTAGCATTATAACTTGTTGAATGGAACCAGGACAAGTGCAGAAGTCACTTGAGAGGTGAAAAAAAATGGATGGCAAATGATATTGTCAAGGTAGGATGTTTTCTTTTGCTATTAAAAATCCGTCCTAGCCGGGCGTGGTAGTGCATGCTTGTAATCCCAGTACTCGGGAGGCAGAGACCGGAGGATCCGGGTTCATGGCCAGACTCAGCTACTTAGTGAGGTCCTCCACAACTTCGTGAGACCTGGTTTCAAAATAAAGTATAAAAAATAGGGCCGGGGGTGTAGCTTGGAGGTAAAATGCCCCTGGGTTCAATCCCTGGTACTGCAAAAAAAAAAAAAAAAAAAAAATCCGTCCTAGGTCATGTACTTACTGAGGAGCTGATGACATCTATGGCCCCGTCTTAGAAAAATACATACCACCCACTTACACCCAATTTTGCATGAAATTTCTCTAGAGCTCGTTAGAACCTATAAGGGAAAGGCTGGAGCTGGTCAGGATCAGATCTGCACGTACCTGGAACAGGCTACAGGGAGCCGAGATTATACAGCAAGCAGCAGAGCAGGTTCAGAGCAAGTGAAGCTGAAGGAAGTGAGCTTCCACTGAGTCAGACTGGCTTGCTCTGTACTCTAAGGACCTGTGGAGAGGCCTTGCGTCCAGTGCAAGGGCCCATCTTCAGGCCCTCTCCCCTTCCTCAGCCTGAGTTGGTTTAGTCCTGCCCTGAGCTCTGGAGCCCTGGGATCAAATTCTTGCTGGGTTTCCATAACTTGCCAGTCTGGCCACTCTCCAGTGTCAGGCATCTTCTGACATGAAAACACCGCCAGTCTGGTTCTACCAGCTGTAGATCCATTCTCTCCTTTTGGTGATGCCACTGCTTTGAACCATTGTGTGTTCATTTTTGAGTTACACACTCTGAAGCTAATCTCATTTTCTGATTCCTCAGGTCTTCACAGATCTGGGGAAGTGAGATTTGCCAGTTTGAGATATGATATTGACTTATGTTTCCTTCGTGTTCAACTGGGGAGGTTGGGTTGAAGCTTAGGAGAAAACAGTCAAGGTTGACTTCATCCGTATAAAGGTAGTGGTTTAATCCGTAGGGGTTAAATGCCAAAGGTGAGAGCTAAGAAAAGCAGTGAGTATAGACCTTGAGAGAACCCTCTGCCTTTAGGGGAGCGAAAGCAACAGGAGCCAACTGAAGAAGTCCGAGAGGAGGAGAGTGACAGTGGACAAGATCACAAAAGCCAGGGGCAAGTTTCAACTAAGGGTGTGGGCTTTAGTAGTAATGATGATGAAAGTGCTAGCGTCACACTTATGAACGTTTGCTGTACTGTAAGCGCTCTTCTACACTCTTCACAGGTACTAGTGTTTAATTTTCAATATAGCCTCTGAGGGGGAGAAGCTTTTATTATGCCCATTTTTATAGATGAGGAAGTTAAAGCATAGAAAGGTCCAGTAGCTTCTGCCCAAAGTTGAAGGACTCTGCTTGGCAGAGAAGTCCTTGTTCCAACACACTAATTTGCATGTCTGGATGAATGGATGTCTGTGATTTCGAACACTACAGCATATTGTTTACAATCTGTGAAAATGCTGCTGAGACTGTAAACTGACAAGAGATGTGTGGATGTGGTGGTCGTGAGACTGGTTACCTCAACGAACTATTTCAGCAGTTTGTACATTTTGTGGTCTTTGCTGGGTGCTTAACTATATCCTAGGCACTAGGTTAAGTGCCAGTACAGAAATGAATAACATTAGTTATCTACCCACAGGGAAGTCATCCTTTCAAACAGAGATTCTGGCTTGCTCTCCCATAGAGGTGCAAGGGAAGTGGCAGCTAGCAGTGGTTGACAAGCATCACTTGCAGTGGCTTTCCCAGCTGGGCTTACTACCTCTTATAGATTGAAGGCAACAGTGCTGGAGTGGGGAGATGTGTGCCAGGCTTAAAACTGTCAGAGCGGATGCTTAAAAGTCAAGGTGAGGTAGTGTGATTGCTAAGTAGCTGTGAAGACCCAGGTGAGATCAGACAGCCCGATCCAGCCACACCTTTCAGATTTCTTCGGCTGTGACTGCCTAGGAAAAGGGTGGAGGAAGAGGCAGTAGGGGAACCTTCATAGGGACCATACTTTTATCTGTTTGTCATTCATAGCTACCCATAGAGAGGTGTGGAGAAGTAGAGTATGGGAGTTGCTAGAAAATGGGTTCAGGGTGCCAAATCCAAGTACTGCATAATTTGTAACATATAGTAATTACAAATTCATGGTTATTGCATACATCTGGAAATGCTGCTCTTGCTTTAGTGTTTGTAGGAAGTTTTTAATTTCCCCCCCGTAATTATCAAGAGAATGAAGATTCCTTCAATCTACTTTTAATCTCCTACTATTAAATGAATAAATAAACAGAATGTTAGTGAGAATTGGGCTCATTTTATTTTTAAAAGACTGCATGCCTAGGTTCCCCAAGTGGGTGATATTACCCCTGGTGGGATGCTGGAACAAAATATAGATACATAAAAGAACACAAATTTGCCACTGCATCTTTTTGTTTATTCCCTTAAAGAAGGTAGATTTCAGCTGGGCAAGTACTTGGGAAGCTGAGACGAGGATGCAAGTTGGAGGACAGCCTCCGCAATGTAGAGAGATCCTCAGCAACCTGGGGAGACCCTGTTTCAAATAAAGAATAAAAAGGGTTGGGGATGTAGCTCAGAGGTAGAATGCCCCTGTGCTCAAGCCCCAGTACCAAAAAAAGAAAAGAAAAAAAGGAGGAGGAGGAGGTAGATTTCCAAGGGGGTGGGGTGGGGGCACTGAATAATTTTTTTTTTCTGAAAAGGGGCGGTAAACCAAATAAATTTGGGAACCTCTGGATAGAGTAAAAACTACTGACAAAAGTGAGTGAAGTAGAGAATTGGGATAAATTTTTAAAGAACTTCATAAGGCATCTGACTAAAGGTCAAATAAAGCATATGTCTGGAAGTTCCAAGTGATACTTTTCTGTCTGAACACATGTCTCTCCTTCCCAAAACTGTGTGACTATAGAAGAGTACACAGAACACTGGCCATCCAGAAACCTTTTGAAAAACAGTATAAGCAAAACTCAAATAACAACTAAAGTGTTTGTTCATAGCAATTAAATGCTATAATGGTGACAGCTATCATTAAGCAGTTAACAAGCATTAGGCACTACTCTAAGTGTGTTACGTGTATTAATCTGCTTCATCTTCAGAATCACCCCGTAGAGTAGACACCTTTAGCACATCATTTAACAGGGCTGCAAACAGAAGTGCTGGCTGGACTTTTTTTTTTTTTTTTTTGGCACTAGGGATTGAACCCAGAGGCATTCTACCTCCAAGCTACACTCTCAGCCCGATTTTATTTCTTATTTGGAAATAGGGTCTCACTAGGCTCTTGAGAGACCTGCTAAATTGCGGAGGCTGGCTAGGAACCTGTGATCCTCCTGTCTCAGCCTCCCACACACTGGGATTACAGCGTGTGCCACTGCACCCGGTTTAGACTGGATTATTTTACCCAAGATCTCAAAGCAGTCTCGCTCTAGGGAGCTGGCTTTTCACCACCACGCCATTGCTGCCCTTCTCTAGAGCGATTCTTCGTCTAAAGGACAGTACAAGCAAGTGTGGGCTACGTGTGTGTGGGTGTGGGGGGTGGACGTGTAGAACAAAGCACTTTTTTTTTTGCGGTACCGGGGATTGAACAAAGCACTTCTTTCTGCTTTCGTCACTACCTATCCACTGTTCTCTCCAGGTTCTTCCTAAAGGAGATAAGATGTGATGGGAAGTAATGTTTCTTTTTGTTTTGTTGGTTTTAATCAACATATAATAATTGTATATGTTTATAGGGTACAGGATGATATTACTGTAATGATCAGATCAGGGTAATTGGTGTTTCCATCACTTCAAACATGCATCATTTTTCTGTGTTGGAAACATTCAAAATCCTCTCTACTGGCTATTTTGAAATATATTTTCAATTGTTGTTAACCACAGTTCTCACGTTGTGCTAGCTATGGAAGATTAGAAATTGTTGTATCCAGCTGCACCCCTGTGCCTGCTAACCCTCCTCTGCACCTTTGCCTCCCCGTCCCACTCCTCCCAGCCTCTGGTAACCACTGTTCTACTCTACTCCTATGAGATCAGCTTTCTTAACTTCCACACAAACATAAGTGAGACCATGAGATACTTGTCTTTCTGTACTTATTTTACTTAACATAATGTCCTTCAGGCTCCTCCATGTTGCTGTAAATGACAGCAAATAACTTCATTCTTTTTATGGCTAAACAATATTCCATTGTATGTATATACCACATTTTCTTTATCCATTGATGGATACCCAGGTTGAGCCATATCTTGGCTTTGTAAATAGTGCTACAATAAACAGGTCTTTGTTTGGGATATATTTTTTCATTTTCTGTATTTGTCTTTAGAGTGAAGTTCTTGTAGGCAACATGTAGTTGGGTCTTTTAAAAACTACCCATTCAGCCACTCTATAACTTTTAATTGGAGGAATTTAATCCACTTATACTCATGGTTATTATTGATATTATTGATAGATAACAATATGTTATTGATAGATAACAATATGTACTCTTGTTATTTTGTAACCATTTTCTGTTGCTATTATCCACTGTTCCTTTCTTCTCTGTTAATCTTTGTGGTTTGGTGGTTTTCTGGAGTGATAGGGTTGGATTCATTTCTCATTTCAGTATACCTCAGAGTTTTATATTTCTTATGCTTTTCTGATAATATTTATTATCCTTTTGCTTCTAAGTGTAAGAGTCTCGTAAGCATTTCTTTTAAGGCTGATTTCATAGTTCATGAACGTTCCTAGTTTTTGCTTCTCTGACACTTTATTTTTCCTTTATTTCTGAAGGATAGTCTTTCTGGGTATAGTTTTCTCTACTGGCAGTTTGTTCTTTCAGTACTCTGAATATATTATCCTATTCTCTACTGGCCTATAAGATTTCTCCTGATAAATCTGTTCTTAGGCTAATGGGTATTTCCTTAGATGTGACCTGATGTTTTTCTCTTGCTGATTTTATAATTCTCTTTGTTTTTTCTTTGCCATTTTGATTTTAATGTGTCCTAGAGACGACCTCTTTAATTGGAGTCTAATTTGGGTTCTTTGAGCTTTGTTGATCTGGAATGTCCATATCTTTCTCAAGACCAGGGAAGGCCTGGGGAATTAGCTCATTGGTAGACTGCTTGCCTAGCATGCACAAGGCCCTGAGTTTGCTACCCAGCACTGCAAAACAAACAAAGGCGTGGGAAATATACACATATTACACACACACACACTTTCTGAGCCTTTCTCCATTTCTTCTCCCTCTGAAACATATTGCAAATATTTGTTAACTTAGTGATGTTTCATAGGTCCCTTGGACTTTCTTTGGTCTTTTCATTGTTTTTGTTGTTGTTGTTGTTTCTTCTGTGTCAACTTAAAAGATGTCTTCAAATTCAGAAATACTTAGTTGTGCCTGTTCTAGGCTGTTGTGGCTTTCAGTTGTTTTTGTTTTTGTTTTTGTTTTTTGTGGTACTGGAGATTAGACCCAGGGGCACTCTACCTCCAAGCTACACCCCCTGCCCTATTTTTTATTCTTTATTTTGAAACAGTGTCTCACTAAGTCGTGGAAGGCCTCACTAAGTAGCTGAGACTAGCCGCGAACCTGTGACCCTCCTGTCTCAGCCTCCCAAGTACTGGGATTACAAGCATGCGTCACCACACCCAGCTCTTTGGTTCTCTTTTTTATGATATTTACCTCTTTGGTGAATTTCTTATGTAGACCATGAATTGTTTTCCTGGTTTCATTGAATTGTTTGTATTCTCATATTTCACTGAGCTGATTCCTCAAGGTTACTTTTAAGTTCTTTTTCAGTCATTTCATAAATTTTCTTGGGTATTCGTTACTGGAGAGTTACTGTGTGTGGTCCCTTGAGTGTGCCGTGTTTCCTTACTTCATCATGGTTTTTTCTTTTCTTTTCTTTTCTTGTTTTTTTTTTTTTGTGGTGCCCTACATTAACATTGGTGCATCTGGTACAGCCGTTGCCTTTTCCCGTTTTATGGAGGAGTGGGGAGAGACTTCTTCCTGTGGATGGTTATTTGGTTGTTCACTGAGTCTGGTGCGTTACCTTTGATTCCTGGCTGACTCGAGTGTGGTCCTCATTAGAGACGTCTAAGGCTGCATCAGTGCCCTAGGCTTCAGGTGGTTGTGACAGTGTTTTGGTGGCTGCTGTTGTGCCGGACTCAGGCACTGTGGGGCTGGCTGCTGTCTGGCTTACTGTATCCCAACCCTTGGCTAGCTGTCGGGCTGGCACTCGGCACACGTGGGATTTGGCAGTCTATGGGCTGTGCATCAGCTTCTCTTCTGGGCAAATGTACTGTTCCCTGGGGCATGGGATGCCACGTGAGTTGGGAAGCTTTCCTGTTGCCTTCTTCTGGGCCGGGGTACCTCTCTTCTGGCGTTCGGGAGCCTTACAGTATGCGTGCCCACCTGGGTTTGGGTTTCTTCCCTCAGTCCCACTAGCAGGTGAGATAGAAGTGGAGGTGTTGGGGCATTAGCTAGTCTGTTTCTTTTTAGGCAGGAGAAGAAGAAAATTGATTCCTGCTACTGGAGAAGATTTCATGGCAATAAATAGGCTTGTTTTCAAATATTCTGACATTCTAATCTAGCAGTTAGAGAGGATGTACCTTATACAGAATGTTCTTCAAAGCCCTGGGGGCACATATTAAGAATTAAACAGCAACCAGCCCTTACATAAAACTCTAGCTTACAGCAGGGTTGGTGGACTGTAGCCCATGGGCCACCCAGCCTGTCATTTGCTTTTGTACCATGTGCAAGCAAAGGTTGATAGTGATTTTTTTGGTGTGTGTGTGTGGTACTTTGGATTGAACCCAGGGGCATTCTACCTCTGAGCTCTAACCCCATCCCAATTTTTTTATTCTTTATTTTGAAACAGGGTCTTACTAAGTTGTGGAGGGCCTCAGTAAGTAGCTGGGCCTGGCTGCAAATCTTGCCATCCTCCTGTCTCAGCCTCCCAAGTACTGGGATTATAAGCATGCGCCACCACGCCTGGCTGATAGTGAATGTTCTTAATAAAGAAAACCAAAATAACGGTATTTTCTAAAGTGTGGAAATCAGTAAAGTTTAGTCAGAATACAGTTCCATTTGTCCATTTACGTACTGTCTGTGGTTGCCTCTGCGCCATGGCAGCAGTCTGGTAGTTGCTGCAGAGACCCAAGGGCCCTTTATTATGGAAGAGGTTGCAAACACCTGTTTCACAAAGCACCTTGACAAACGCCATGTTCCTGGGTGGGGCAGATAGTCTTCCTGCTCTGCAAGTGGGAGGAGGAGGTTTGGATGGTGACCACAGCAGGACCAGAGACAAGGCTCACACCTAGACCTATATAATGTGGTATATGGCGTCCCCCCCATTAGTTTGTACTGCATCTATCCAAAAGAAGCTTTAGTTGTAGCCAAAAGAAAACATACCTAAAAAGCAAAAACATACTAACTGGAATGTTAGTGAAGATTTTTACTGATTAGAGCTTTAGTTCCAAGTGCTGTCTGAATTTTTCTTTAATATGACACTGATTTCCAAAATAGAAATTTGAGAGCATTCTTCACCTGTTAAATTAATTTGGTTGAATTAAATTCCCATTGTTTCATTTGAAACAGGTTTCTGGTGATACCCTAGCTCCTTTAGGGATTAAAAAAAAATGGAACAGGTAGTACCTTTCAACAGATATCCTTATTAGACTGCCCCCAGATCTAACAAAGCCCTAGCTGTCCTCTGAAAATTAATATCACTGCCACCAAGTGGCTAAACTTTGTTTTACTAGTTAAATTTCTAATAATGTAAACAAAACCAGTTTCCCTTTTTTCAGACGATGTCTTCTACAGCAGGGCAGATATTGGGCAAAACAGGCTGGCGTCTCCTACTGAAGCATTTGGGAAATATTACCTATTAAAATATTTTATGACTTCCTACTGGGCTGGTTTTAATTGAAATATGGTAGGGAGATTTATTTACAGTTCTTTCTGTGTGTGCTTTTCTCTAATGAAGCTCAATGCATCAGGCCGTTTATCAGAGATAATTATACAACAGATGGAGCTTTTCTGATATATAATAGTCTCAAAGTGGAAGATTCTTTCCCATAATAAAGAATGCCCAAACTTTAAAGGTCTCTCTTGATTTTAAAGGTTTTTTTCCTAGTACATTTATTTATTAATCCTGAGCTGGTTCTGTGAGGATGCTGCTCTTCCTGGGCCCTGTTCTAAGAAGGTTGGTACTTTGCAGTACCCTTTGATGCTGTGCAGTTCTCTGCTGTATTGAAGTGAAGGTCTGCAGTTCTCCAGGAATCAATCTACAGGATCATTAAGTTAATATCTGTCGATGCAGGGTGGCTTGAGCAGTTACCAGTGTTTTCTTACAGATGTTATTTCTATTCCATGATGTCATCTGAGTAGGAACTTGTTCAAGCGCTTGTAGTGTCATGCGACCCCAACTTCTGGCCAAAATAAGAACCAAATTAAAGCAAAACTGTGATTCTTTTTTTTTTTTTTTTTTTGCGGTACCGGGGATTGAACGCAAGGGCGTTCTACCTCCATGGTACACCCCCGGCCCTATTTTTTATACTTTATTTTGAAACCGGGTCTCACGAAGTTGCGGAGGGCCTCACTAAGGAGAGAGAAAGAGAGAGAGTGGGAGAGAGAGAGAGAGAGAGAGAGAGAGCTGAGGCTGGCTGCGAACCCGGATCCTCCGTTCTCCGCCTCCCAAAGTACTGGGTTTACAAGCGTGCGCCACCATGCCCGGCGCAAAACTGTGATTCTTAAGTTACTCACTTGCTGGCTTTCCCCCCTTTTCCTTAACTTTTAATCCTACAGTGAAGTATGCAAGTAAAGCATGACCACCTTCTCATTTTCCCAATCACAGAGATTGAAGTTTATATTGAATAGAAGGTGGAACTGCTGTTTTAATACCTCCACCCCCACCCCCACCACTTTCCAACTCTTTCCAGAAATAACCACTCTCGTTCATTTGGGGTTATATTTTCTTTTGATGCAGTTATGTACTTGTTTAAGTACATACAAGGTTTTGCTTATTTTTAATAAATGAGAACATACCATACATGTTGTTTTTAACTTTCTTTTTTACTTCATGTATTTTTAAAATCTTTCCGGGTTAGCAGTAGCAATCTGCCTAGTGCTTTTTAAACTACATGGTATTCCATATTTGATTACTATATATTTTTTTACTCTTTTCCCTTAAAGTTGTTTCTAGAATTCCACTATTACAAACCATGTCAAGTAAACACTTTGTGTATGTGTGTGTGTGTGGTACTAGGGATTAAACCCAGGGGTATTCTACCTCTGAGCTCCACCCTCAGCCCTATTTTATTTTGTATTTTGAAACAGGGTCTCCCTAAGTTGCAGAGGGCCTCACTGACCTACAGTCCTCCTGTCTCAGCCTCCCAAGTACTGGGATTATAGGGGTGGGCCCCACCACACCTGGTTTCTTATAAATTCTTGAATAAATAGTTATATTCTGACAATCAGCCTTATATATTTTTGGTTGAATTTCTTCTTTGCAGCTTTATAGGATTTTTTTTCTTGTTCTTGACTGAAATGAAACTACATTTGTTTTTCTAACAGTATTTCACAAATAGAATATGGACTGTAGGTTCTGTTAGGTATTCTTTATCAGGTTTAAGCAACCCCCCCCCCAAATTAAAGGTGGGGATTGAATTTTATAAAATGCTTTTTTGGTGTCTGTTGAGATTATCATACGGTATTTCTTCTTTAATGTGTAATCTCTTAATATTTTATTGGTGCATTATAATTATACATAAAGTGGGATTCATAGTGATACATTCAACCATGTGCATAACATAATTTGGTCAGTTTCATTCCCCAGTACCTTTCCCTTTAAATATCTTTTTAATTTTCTTCCGGTGTTAAACCATCTTTGCATTCTTTGATTAAATCATTTTAGTTCTTTTAGTATACTATCAGATTCAAAATGCTAATTTTATTTGAAATTTTATCTTTTTGATAAGTCAGAGTAAATTTTGTATATGTGTGTTTACATGTGGTGGGCATGCTATTCCTGACTGGTTTTGGTATTACATTATTTTGACAGGAAATTTTTCATCTTTTTCTGTGTTTTCTCCCTCTGTAATTGTTATATTGTTATAATTGCTCCTTCTTTTTTTACTAGTTATATATAAGCAGCTTTTCTTATCTTCTGATGCAGTGTGACATATCTGTTCTTTAAAAGCTGGAAGAATTTATTCATAAAACCGACTGGACTGATACCTGCTTTTCCCAAGTAGATCTTGTGAAACCTTTTAAAATTTCTTACATGATTATTGAACTGTTCATACTTTCTTCCTCATTTTAAGTCAGTTTTGGCAATTAATATTTATAGTCACCTCCCCTTATCCATTTTCAGTTTTGCTATCCATAGTTTTACTTAGCCACAGTCAACTGTGGTCCAAAAATATTAAGTGGAAAATTCCAGAAAATAGCACTGCACAAGTTTTACGTTTTGTGCTGGGTATGAACATTCTGTGTCATCCTGCTCCCTGCAGCCAGGATGTGAGTCGTGCCTTTGTCTGCTCACCCATGCTCTGTGTGCGCCCGCCTCTTGGTACTTAGTGGACCTCTCGGGTGTCAGGTCCACTGTTGGTACTACACTGCTTGTGTTCAGGGAACCTCCGCTCGACTTGGTGATGGCCCACAGTACAAGAAAAATGATGTGACTGTCACTGCAGTATATTGTTAGGGTTAGGTTATTGTTTTATTTTATCATAAGTATGTGTAGGAAAAAACACAGTAATATAGATTCTGGTACTATCTGTGGTTTCAGGTATCCCCTGAGGGTCTTGGAACATATCCTCTGCAGATAAGGGGGCGGCAACTGTATTATAAAAATGTCCATTTCATTTCTAGGTTTCTAAATTTATTATAATAAAATAGGTCTGGGGGTGTAGCTTGGAGGTAGAATGCCCCTGGGTTTGGTTTCCAGTATCACAAACAAACAAACAAACAAACAAACAAACAAATAAATAAAATAGGGCTGAGGATATAACTCACAGGTAGAATGCCCCTGAATTCAATCCCCATCAGAACACACACACACACACACACACACACACATTTCACTAAACGTGTACTTCAATTTAGAGTGTAATACCAAGCACACAAAATTTATTCTTACTCTGATATTGTTTCAATTTCCTAATTTGTTTTTGTTTATAATCTTGTAGTTCACCCAGTGGAAAACTATTAAAAGTCTGGGAAGCTGGGTGTGGTGGTGCACGCTTGTAATCCCAGTACTTGGGAAGCTGAGACGGGAGGATTGCAGGTTCGCAGCCAACCTCAGCTACATAGTGAGATTCTGTTTCACAATAAAAGAATAAAATAGGGCTGGGGGTGTATCTCGGAGGTAAAATGCCCCTGGGTTCCATCCCTAATAACACATGCACATGCTCTCCCTCTCCCTCTCCCTCTCCCTCTCCCTCTCCCCAGGAAGTTCACTCTATCATACTGTGTTTCCACTAGATACATGCCCTCTAGTCTGTTTTGCTTCTGAGATCCTCCTGCCCCATAACCCCATCAGATGAATTTCCCTTTGGTTATCATGCTCAAGAAGGGAATCCTCTCGTTGACTCATCACTCTCAGGGTGGCTGTGCAGATTCTTACTCTTGTATCAGGCCCCCATTTTGTATTATCTCCCCCATAATCTCAGCCCTTCATGCATCTTACCTCTCTGCTCTTCCCACCATGGCTGGTTGGCTCTGGACCAAATCAAGCCCTTGCTGTCCCTAGAAGACACCTGGCACTCATACTGCCATTTTTATTCTTATTCTTTGAAACCCAGCTCAGAATCATTTCATTTGCACTGTTTTCTCTGAGGAATCTCTGTGCTTTTTATCTGTAACTTCTGATCACCCGTTGTCATGTTAGTCACCTTTTTGGCACGAGCATGTCATCTCTCTACACAAGGCCAGAGTCTGAGCCCGGATGAGCAGAGACTGTTGATGTGCTGCTGTCCCTTCCCCAGAGCACCCAGCACAGTGCTTGGTGAGGCAACGCTTAGCAAGTGTTTAAGTCCCAGTCCAAGATGTGAAGATCAGGAAGCTCTTCTGAGAAACGATGGTGAAGTTTCAGTTCGAAGGGCTGGAGGCCGACGATCTCAGGCGAGAGCAGATGCGTTTTCTTCGGAAAGAGTCGTGCATGGCTCTACGCGGCTTCTCCCTCTTTTATCTAAGTCCTGCACCTATCAGAATCCTGCTGCCTACATTCAGGGCAGACTTTCTGTTTAATCTGCTGTTACACATCCAAAATCACATGATCTTGGGTGTGTCATGATCAGATCAAGTTGACAAACTAGATTGACGATCACAGCTTACTATTCACAATTCTGTTTTACTTTTTGAAGACTATTCTCTGTGTTTTGATACATTAAAGAAAACCATCTCATTATTTGTACTTAATTTTTGTTTGTTTGTTTGTTTGTTTTTGGTGGTACTGGGGATTGAACCCAGGGGCATTCTACCTCTGAGCTACACCCCAATAAAATAGCTACCTATTTTATTCTTTATTTTGAAACAAGGTCCCATCAGGTTGCTGAGGCTGTCCTTGAACCTGCGATCCTCCTGTCTCAGCCTCCCAAGTACTGGGATTACAGGTGTGTGTTGCCATACCCGGCTTGTACTTGACTTTTAATGGCTACTTAACATTATTTTCTGTGCCATTCAGTAGTCCCAAGACAACTCCAAAAGGTAGACTCACTACCCAATTTTGAGATCTGCTCCTTTGTTGTGGTGACATTTTATCTCAGACTTTTGGAATACTGGGAGTTAGTGTCTGTCTGGCTCTGTCTTTCTCTCTTCTTTTTCCCTCCTCTCTACCTCTCCCTGGAAATGGCGACCTACCTGTTGTGAAAGAACAGTTTTTGATCACAGGTGATTTTGTGTGTTCTTGTTCTCTCTCTCCTTCTCTCCCTCTCCCTCTCCCTCTCCCTCTCCCTCTCCTTCTCCCTCTCCCTCTCCCTCTCCCTCTCCCTCTCCCT
>PVJS01008217.1:0-26103 GCA_004027185.1 Glis glis | reverse complement strand
CTAGGATTACAAGTGTATGCCACCATGCCAGCTCATAGGTATTTCTTTTATTATCTGAATTTCCCTTTTGCAAGAGAGAATATGAGCAAACTTGAAACATTCATTTTCCAGCATCCATTAAGAAGTCTCCAAATTTGAAAGGTTAGTTTCATAAAAAGTCCTCAGGCACCTCGAAGATGATGGAGTTGTTGATATTCAGACTAGGTTTTGAAGCAACATCACCACTGTCTCACCCCTTTGAAAACACAGGTTTTTTTTTTTTTTTTTTTTTTTTTGCAGTACCGGGGATTGAACGCAGGGGCGTTCTACCTCCGCGCTATGCCCCCAGCCCTATTTTTTATGCTTTATTTTGAAACCAGGTCTCACAAAGTTGCGGAAGGCCTCACTAAGTAGAGAGAGAGAGACAGGGAGAGAGAGAGAGAGTGAGAGAGAGCTGAGGCTGGCCGCGAACCCTGATCCTCCGGTCTCCGCCTCCCAAAGTACTGGGATTACAAGCATGCGCCACCACGCCCGGCCTTGAAAACACAGGTTTTTAAAAAATGTTCTTACCAAATCAAATGCTTCCTCTATGAAAGCAAAGGTCATAGTGGACAACCACGGGTCACACGGCCCAGGACTTCTATATCTGTCTTATTGTTTATACTCTGTCGGCACCGGCAGTGGATGACACTATGCTTATGCTGGTTTTAAACTGAATCTAAGCTTCATTTATGACAATATATTTGGCTGAAAAAAAATCTTACTGTAATAGAGGGTATCCATTTGAATGTGTTAGAAGTAGTCATTTTAACCTTACAAGAATATATTTTGTGTTCAGGAAATTCTCTCTGAAAATTCAGATCTGCTGGTACTGAAAAATGACATACGAGTTTACATTTTACTTTTTTTTTTTTTTTTGGTGGTGCTATGGATTGAACTCAGGGCCATACTACCTCTGAGCTACACCCCCAGCCCGATTTTATTTTTTTATTTTGAAACAGGATCTCACTAAGTTGCAGAGTGCTTCACAAGGTTGCTGAGGCTGGCCGTGAACCTGCAATTCTCCTGTCTCAGCCTCCCAAGTACTGGGATTACAAGTGTACGCCACCATACCTGGCTATACTTTTCTTTGTTTGAAAATGTCAATTAAATGCTTTTAAACAGCCGGGTGTGGTGGCGCACGCTTGTAATCCCAGTATTTGGGAGGCTGAGACAGGAGGATCATCTCAGGTTCATGGCCAGCCTCAGCTACTTAGTGAGGCCCTCCACAACTTAGTGAGACCCTGTTTCAAAAATAAAGAATAAAAAATAGGGTTGGAGCCGGGCGTGGTGGCGCATGCTTGTAATCCCAGTACTTTGGGAGGTGGAGAACGGAGGATCCGGGTTCACGGCCAGCCTCAGCTCGCTCGCTCGCTCTCTCTCTCTCTCTCTCTCTCTCTCTCCTTAGTGAGGCCCTCCGCAACTTCGTGAGACCTGGTTTCAAAATAAAGTATAAAAAATAGGGCCAGGGGTGTAGCGCGGAGGTAGAACGCCCCTGGGTTCAATCCCCAGTACCGTAAAAAAAAAAAAAGGGTTGGGGCCCCTTAGTGAGGCCCTCCGCAACTTCGTGAGACCTGGTTTCAAAATAAAGTATAAAAAATAGGGCCAGGGGTGTAGCGCGGAGGTAGAACGCCCCTGGGTTCAATCCCCAGTACCGTAAAAAAAAAAAAGGGTTGGGGGTGTAGCTCGGATGTAGAATGCCCCTAGGTTCAATTCCCAGTACTGCCAAAAAAAAAAAAAGAAAAAGAAAGAAAATTCTTGGAGCCAGGTATGGTGATGTACACCTGTAATCCCAGTATTTGGGAGGCTGAGACAGGAGGATCGCAGGTTTGTGGCCAGCCTCAGCAGTTTAGCAAGACTCAGCAACCTAGTAAGACCTCATGTCAAAATAAAAAATGAAAAGAACTGGGGGTGTGCCTTGGAGGTAGAATATCCCTGAGTTCAATCCCCAGTACCCATACACACATACACACACACACACACACACACACACACACACACACACAGGATGATTCTTTAGATTTAATAAAGACAACAGGATGCCACTTTAGTAAGGATTTTGAAAATATCAGTATAACCTCCTCCCTACGTGGTTCAAATTGTGACATTTCCAACTAGTTGGAAAGAGAGGTCCTTCAGTAAGACCAGCACTGTGCCCATCTGTCTATGAATCACGAGGGTTGGATCTCAGCACCTTTCGTTCAGAGGCACTGAAAGCAGTGGGCCTGGGCTAGACGAGGAGGCGCTGTGGCCCAGCTGAGGCGGCCTCTGTGGTCTCCTTTCATTTCTTTGAAGCCTCCCGTGAAGAGTATGCTCAAGTCTCTTCCCTTTCTGAGGAAGACAGCACAGCCTTCTTACAGTTCTCCATGCAGAACTATGTTAAAAATAAAACAAAACAGATAGCTATGCAGAACTGTGGTTTTTTTTTTTTTTTTTGCGGTACTGGGGATTGAACCCAGGGGTGTTCTACCTCCGTGCTACACCCCCGGCCCTATTTTTTATACTTTATTTTGAAACCGGGTCTCATTAAGTTGTGGAGGGCCTCACTAAGAGGGTGGAGAGAGAGAGAGAGAGAGAGAGAGCTGAGGCTGGCCGCGAACCTGGATCCTCCGGTCTCCGCCTCCCAAAGTACTGGGATTACAAGCGTGTGCCACCACGCCCGGCTCAGAACTGTGTTTTTTAAAAACGTCAAACCCCTTCCAGTTCTGAGTGGTGTCTCCATTAATGTCGTTTAGGAGAATCATGCTTGTGTTGATGGCAAAATGCAGATGTAGAAGTCTGAGTTGGTCTTAGTTAAGCTGTAAACAGTCAAAACTGAAGCCTCAATTAATGAGTTAACAGCCCCTAATTTCATATTCATATTAAATGTGCTTTGTTGCAAGAGAGACAGAACAGTGTCTGAACTTAGAACTTAGTTTGTTGGCCGGGGGGTGCTCTGACCTCCCTGGAAGAGGCTGTGGTTTTGACCCGAGGGACAGTGAAGTCTTAGATCCCACTGCTGATTGTTGGGTGCTGTCACATCACATCTGGAAAATTGAGGAGCAGATTTAACTGCTTGCTGGAATCCATTGACTTCTATGAAACACACCTTCACTCTTCCTACACAGATAGCAGAAATAGAGCGTCATGGCTTGAAACTAGGACTGTAGAGTTTGTTCCACTATCATTTACCTTTATTGACTTAAATACTAACATTTTTGAGGAGGGGCAAGCCAGGTGGCACGTAAGGATTATGGGGAAATTGGAAACTACTCACCTTTAGACTCACTCTTTGTTCTGTACCAGTTCTCACAGTGTAGCCTGAGCACCTGTTGAGGTCCCCAAGACCCTCAGAGTCTTTGAAGTCTTTCCTTTTTCAATTATTTATCTGCGTAAGGGTGGGTTTCCTTCATACACTGCATAAAAACACCAGAACAGATGGAATACAGATGTAGATAAAGTAACTGTAGTTATTGGGAGGAGTCAGGGTCGAGTGGTAATGAAATTTTGTTGGGAAGTCCTTTATGAGCAAAATAGATAAGCTCCCAGTAGCAAGTTCAGACCCACTTTGAGAATCCCCTTCTCATAAATCCATAGTTTAGATCTAAATGGTGGGAGTGATCACACAGTGGATTAGGATTAGAACTTCTAACTGGGAGAGTAACACTTAAATTCTGCAACAAGCCTTGTAATCCAGTTAATTTGGAAGTTTCATTTAGAGAAGTAGGGGGGCTATTATCCGTGCTGATTTCCTGAAAACTTAGATTCTCACTCATTATATCCTTGTTTTTAATAGACGGAGCTTTTCAGACTCAATTATGTAGACAGATTATGTATGTCCTTTCTGATTAAAACAGTTGATGAATTGCAGGTTGAGGTTGAAGGGTAGGGCTTTCTTTTCTGAAGAAGTAACTTGTTTTCTTGTTAATTCTGTTCTGTTTCTGATAATTCATTTATAGCCATCAGTTCTTTACTATTTTAAAATCTCTGCATATATGTTGATGGCTTTTAAAGGATTATTTTACTGTTGAAGAAATATGGATTATCAAATATCTCTAAAGATATTTATATTTTTAACATGGCCATATTAGGAGGTAGTTGAGTTTATATCTAGAATGCATAGGTTTCTCTTCCCTTTCCTCCCCCCTTCCTTTCTTTCTTTCCATCAAGAAACTCTCGATAAAGTATTTTAATCTCTAGAGAGGGAATAGAATCGTAGCTCTTGACTGTCTTGAAATCCCCTTTAGAACCAGGAGCCTGGAATAGTGAGATGCAGTACAGGTAAACAGTGTAGGGATTATGATAGAGTGAAATTGACAAGCTGGTTAAAAAAGGATGATGCATTCCTAATTAGCCCACAGTGCCTTTCCTTGAAAAATAATTAGATACTGTTATGTAAATGTCATGTTAATTAAGCAAGAAAATTGAAGTGTTATAAATCTGCAAAAGGAATGGCTATTTTTGTGTATTAGTGTTTTACAGTCACCATGAAAGGGCTGATAGTAGAATATTTGTTTATTATTGAGCTTCTGGCAATTTTTAGCTGACTGACTCCTTGACAGTTCATTTTTCCCAATTGATGTATTTAGCACATGGTTTAACTGCAGCCAATGAGGGCTAGTGGAACCAGGAGCCAAAAATAACCAGCTATCACAGCCGTTTTAACGAAGCTATTCAGAGTGGGTTTTGATCTCTGACTCAAGGTTAAGGGGAAATGTTCTTTCTCTGCATTTAGGCAGCCCTGTGTCATGAGAGTCTTGCTGGCCCTAGTGCCGCTGTCCTCCAAATCAGGGCTCTCTGCTTCCTCTTCCAGTCTGTCTGCGAGTAGCCCCCAGGATCGGCTGCTATGTGGGTAGCTCAGGTTGTGATTATATTTTGTTTGTTTGTTTTGTTTTTGACATGCTCAGTAACTCTACAGGAGGCTGAAAAAAAATTGAAGAATTCTGCTACCTCACTTTGAAATACAAGTGTTGATAGTTCATGGGATACCTTTATGTAGTCCTGGTTTTCAGGTTGTAGGTAAGTGAACATGCAAATCTGACCCAAGTCTTCAACTTTACAGGGCTGGAGTCAGTACTGTTTCCCCAGGAAAACCCACTACCCTGTTGGAAATGCTATGGAAGTTCACGCTTGTTGGGAACACAGCTGAGAATGTTATTTTGTGGCTCTCGTGTGAAATTGCAGATGGGTTCCATGGCATTGTCTTTATGTGTGATGCCTTTACAAGGCAGAAGCACCCCTAAAAGGAAAGACACAACATTCACACTTCCCTGATCACCCACCACAGTTTACCCACAGGCGCCATTCACTTGCACCTTCCAAACTAAGTTTCAGGAAAAAAGTTATCTGGATATAATATCAAATGCAAAATGCTAGGTTTTTATTAAATATCTTCAGACAATGAAGAAACTTGAAAAAATTCTGCTATTTAATTTATTTTAGCAAAAGAAGGCATAACATACTTGTAATGATTGGCTAAAGTTAGTCAGGTGAGTTAATCTCGTGCTCTGTTTCAGATTCCCAGAGTCTGCTGTCATTAAGCAAGGAACTTCATGAGTTTTTAAAAATCACTTAAAAACTCCACATTTGTTTTTCTAAACCTAATTGTCACTAGTATAGGCTAAAAGATATGAAAGAAAGTTGGTGTCAGTGACTCCATTTTATGACCCAGACTTTCGTCTGGCACCATGTGACCCTCTGTGAACTCACTGGTGTGCCAGAAGAAAGTTGCTTTCTGAACACGGACATCCTGAGGAGCCTGTGATCCAAACTCTTTCCTGGAACAGTGATACCACCTGTGCTAGGTCAAGGAACTTCCTTTTTACCCTTAAAGGGACACTAACCTCCTCCCTAATAGGATACATTCTGATCTCTACTGTAACCTAGGCTCCCTGAATTGCAGTTCTAAGATCCCAAATAAATGTCTTTTGGGTACCACAGATTGTCCGAGCCTCTTTGAATAGCAAAGATAATAGTTTGAATTGTTCTTTGCTAAGAAATAAATTTCCCCAACCTGAATCCCCCCCCCCACACACACACACACGTGCACGCTGCCTCACTTCCCATTCACCTGTAGAACCTCCAGCGTGAAGAGCCTCTCTCGCCTTGCTCCTTGTCACTGCTCCATTCCACCCTGCTGCTTGGAAGGAAGAGTAGCTCGTGGTGGGAGCAAAGTTTGTGGTGATTTGTGGGGACGTGTGCGCGCCCCTCTCGTGGGCATTAGGAAGCCCAGAAAGGAAAGGCAGCTCTGTCCTTTTGATGGAGAGACCCTCTCATTTTCACTCTTATCATCAACTCTTAAAACTGGATTGTTTGCTGTACTCACACAGGACCATGTTACATTTTTCTTGTGGTAAACAGAAACCTAAAAAGGTTTCCCTTGAGTTGCCCAGTCTCTTCCATTCATTTTAGCAGAGTCGACCCGGGGTCAGTCGTCGGAGGGCACTGCTGTCCTCTCCTGTGCTTCTGCTTTCGTTTGAGGGGAGGGTGGGGGTCTGGGTGACCAGGCACTTAGCGGAGGGTAGTACATGTGCACGGATGCTTCTGCTCTGGATTTTAAAGTGTTCCGCAGGTTATCTTCTGCCAGACCAAACTGGATTCCAAGCTCTCTGTTTATAAGATTGCTCGATTATCGAAGCCGGGATATATGTGTCACCCTGCTGGTCACCCCTGCTGTCAGTTCGTCTGGCTCAAATGTGGTTCTGTTGGTGCTTTGCACGGCGCAGCGTATGCATGGGGCTGGGTCACTGGTTTAACGAGCACTCTGGAGAACCCTGCACGGTGATGCATGTGGAGATGCGTTGGGTATCTGTGAAGCACGTATATGTGCCAAAACCTACAGAAATCCATGCACTAGAAATTTTTTAAAGAATTGAACTCTCAACCTACAGATGAGGTAACGGCTCTCTTATTTGATAATTACCCTGGACATTTGTAAGTATGATGTGTGTGTGTTAGGTCATGAATCCTAGCTAGATGTCTTTAGGAATTTTGACTTGATGATTTCCCTTCCCACACTGTTTCACTGAATGAATTATTTTATGTCCCTTAAAAAGCTATTGTGGTAGTTATGCTGCTGTTGACTTTTGCACTTTGTGCAGCTCACTATATTTTGGGAACCCAATGATCCTGACCAGAGAGATATTGAGCTAGGGCTTAACAAAAGGGTTACCATATGCTAGAACTAACTGGGCTGTTAGTATTTAGTGCTCAGCTGGTTCAGAAATGAACACTAATCTCTTCCTGTGCCCACCCTCACCTGTTGCATCAACATTTCCAGACCCTGGGAATCTGTATTGGATATAGGGAATGTTCTGATATCTTGATCTGATGGTCATTATGTAAGAGAGTATGTATGTGTGTGTAAATCCTCAGGACGTACACTAAAGATTCATATGGTTCCAAAAATCCAAAATGATCCGAAATCCAAAACTTTTTGAGCCACAAGTAGAAAATTCCACATCTGACCTGTTGTGATGGGCCAGAGTCAAAACAAAGGCACAGTAGGCAGGCGTGGTGGTGCCCCCCTGTAATCCCAGTACTTGGACAGCAGAGAAGGGGGTGTCACGGGCTTGAAGTCAGCCTCAACAATGCAGCCAGGCCCTGTTTCAAAAAATAAAATAGGGTTAGAACACCCCTGGGCTCTAGTCCCAATACCACAAAAACAAAAAACAAAAAAACAAAGGCACAGCAAAAATATTGTGTGAAACTATCTTCAAACTGTGTATATATGGCATATAGGGAACACTAATGACTTTGTCTTTAGTCTCGGGTCCCATCCCCAAGACGTCTCATTATGTATATGTAAAAATTCCAGAACAAAAGAACAATAGCCCTGAACTCTGAAATCGTTCTGGACCCAAGCATTTTGAATAAAGGATACCTGTATTTCATTCTCTTCCTGTTATACCTCCACTAAAAAATTTTTTAAAAATGTGCTTTACCAGCCAGGCATGGTGGTGCACTCCTATAATCCCAGTACTTAGGAGGCTGAGACAGGAGGATTGCAGGTTCAAGACCAGTCTCAGCAACTTAGTGAGACACTGTTTCAAAATTAAAAAATAAAATAAGGCTGGGGGTATAGCTTAGAGGTAGAATACCCCTAGGTCCATTCCCTAGTACCACAAAAACAAACAAACAAACAAACAAAAAGCCCAAAACAAGCACAACGTAAGTGCTTGATTCCCAGATTAACTCAAATGACCTGCAGCGTTGACTTGATGAACATGGTCATGCCCTACTGTCCTCAGTCACCACCCAAGAGCAGATGGCAATGTGAGAAGAGAAGGCAGTGGTACATAATATAAAGCTTTATAGTTTATGAAACCTTTTTTATAGAGATCATCCATTAACCCTCTGGCTTATTGGAAATTTTACTACTGTTTTTTGCTAAAGAAACTGAGGAACACTTACTCAAGATGACTCAACAAATAGGGAGTGGTATAGGACCCAAATGGCATCTTCTGCAAAGGCCTGTCTTATCCCAGAAATAAGAATGCTTTGTTTAACAAAAACAGAAACCTTTGGTGGACGCAGAAGCTGCAGCCTCTGTGGAGCCTGAGGGTTCTCCAGCATGTGAGTCTGCGTTAGGTCTGCATGTGGCTCACTGTCTCTTCATGTCGCAGCTGCCCCTTTGAACCTCTTGCATTTTATATATTAAGCTTTCTCTGGTGAATGTGGTGAAGAGCCAAATTGTCAAATCATTCTGTTGAAATGCCCTGCTCTCTGGTCTTTCTAAACTTTTGAATTTATTCTTGGCTCGTTTTCAAGTTGTTAGATTTCTAGGTGATGTGGCTGGTGGTGAGCACCCTTCTCCGGGTTACATGCAGCATCGACCGCCTGCTCTCTGCATTGGCACATGATCATGTTCAGCCAGCCATTTGTTTTACCATGTATTGTTCCTTATTTATGTCCATAAGTCTCGCTTTCCTAAGAAGATTATACACTCTGACTCTGGGACTAACATGGGATGGCGCATCGTAGGTATATGCTAAGTATTCTTTGATGTTAACATGCACTTACTCTGTTTTTCCTTCCTTTAAAAATTTCCCCTCTGTGTCTTCTGTCCTTGAAGGGTTGCTGCCAGTATGGCCGTGATAGGAAAAAAAGAGTGGGCTAATGGTGAACATCTTGGTGGGATCTCCAGTTCCTCCACCCTTGTATCTCAGTGGCATGACCTCTAGGGACAGGTCTCAGAGCTCTTTCAGCTTTCCTTCCTTTTCAGGGAGCGACTTCAGTGATACGCTTATTGTCAAAGGTGGTAAACAGCTATCCCCTCTGCTGGTCATTCACCTGGGGAGCCTTTTCAAAATAAATGTGAACCATTTGCCTGTGTGTTCTGTTCCTTCATGATCATCACCACCGCCCCTCTAGGGCAAGTCAAGAACCACTGGCCTTTATATTTATTCAGTAACTTCCTATTTCAGGAGGTAGGACATGGTCAGGGGTGTGTGTGTGTGTTAGGATGTATGTCAGTATCAACTTCAGGATGTATTGATGGTCCTAATCCTACAGAATGAAATTATTGATTTTCAAGCCTTCATCCACAAATTATCTTTTGCATACTCTTGAATTATGCCTATGCATCATATCTCTGGGCCCACCAAGATTTTGTGAAGGACCTCTTCATATCCTACTTCTTTTGTGTGTGTGTGTGGTACTAGGGATTGAACCCAGGGGCATTCTACCTCCAAGCTATACCCCTAGCCCGATTTTTTTATTCTTTATTTGGAAACAGGGTCTCACTGAGTTGCAGAGGGCCTCACTAAGTAGCTGAGACTGGCCATGAACCTGTGATGCTCCTGTCTCAGCCTCCCAAGCGTCGCTACCACACCAGCTCGTACCCTACTTCTTATCATGAACTTGCATGCTTCCTTGGTCAGCAGTGCTTTCCTTGTGTATTAAAATGACCTTTCCTTCTTCTGAGAAGCAGTTTGTGGTTCCATAGAGTGTTACCCCCTTTAAATAAAGAGCTCATTTTACAAAAAAAATTCAAAGGTAGAGTGACCACTGAGATCAAAAGATCCTGCTTATTGCTGTCCGAAAGAACTCATCTCCCCAAACTTAGGGGTAATTTCTTCTTACCTGGATCTGAATTCTAATTAAATTTTTATTCTTTAACTTCTTAAAGTTATGTGATACTTGACTGTTTAAATGAAAAGCATGTTGTAAGGTAGAAAGACTATGGCGCTCTGTAAACCAAATTGCTGAACTAAAATTGGGTCCTTAGAATTGCCCACCATGTCTCCCGCTACTCTTCCTCATGCGTATTTGCAGGTCCACCCTTTCCTCTTCAGGGCCAGTGAGGATGTGTTCTGACTGACGTGCCTGCCTTTCTGTTTCCAGGTGGGCCATGCACAGACACAGCTCATGTCTCGCTAATCACACCAACCAAAAGATCCTGTGGTACAGGTATGTACATCATTCCTATGTGAATTCATCCTTACCTGACTTCTGCACTGAAATCAGCCACTGGTTCTAACTTGGTGAGCTTATCAGAGTATTCTCCGATTTCTCCCACCAGTTGTGAAGTGGTGTACTTTGTGCTTGGTATTGGAATGAAGTGTGAATGGAGGTTAAATGGTGTTCTTGGGGTCAGATCGAGTAATGTTGCAGTTAGATCCAAGAAAGTAGACACAGAGTTTACCTGCTTCATCCTCATATCTGAAAATGTTACTAGGACGTGAAACCTACATGAAGTACAGGCCATTGCCTCATTTGTGGCATGTGGCGTCTAAGTCTTGGACCTGATTTAAACATGTTTAAATCGTAGCAGATGGAGGGTGAGAGCAGTCTTAGTTTAGTATAGAAACTCATTGTTTAAACTTGACTATCATAGCACCTTGGTAGTTTTGGAAAATTAATTTCTCTCATTTGTCTTAAAGCCATGGAATGTGCTGAAATCATTCTTTTCAGGTGCACAGGGTCCCAAAACATCTGTGTGCATCTGTGACATTTTTATTAAACGTGAAGTCATGAATCTTGAAGCTCTCTGAAGAGCAGTCATAATGCCCATTCCTCCTTTAGCCTATAGCTTAATTCATTTTAAGCAATATTTGCCTTTTCTAATACTGCTGCCTGCTATTTAAAATATCTCAAAGATTATTTTTGCAAGAGTCAAAATACTTATTGTTTTTCTAAAGGTCACAGTCAAAATATTTTTCATAATGTAAGTTCTTGTAACTCCCTAACAGAAATAGCAGAAACTATTTCCATGTAAAACTTAAACTGAAACCTCAGCTCCTTTAAATGCTCATAGTTTGATATTAAACCTCAAACAACTGTCTTTGCAGTTTCGGAGTAGCATCCTGGCATTGAACTCTAAAGGACTTAATTTACTCTTCCAAATGACCCGCTTTGAGGTAGGGGCATCGCAATGGTCCCAGCGTGTGCCCATCACTCCCGAGCCCGGAGCAAGCTTCACTAGGTCGAGCGGATTTCTCTACCCGATTGAGGTAGAAAAGAACTGTGCCCTGTAGTGAGGCAGACCGTCCTGAGGAGCCAGTGGGCAGTTGGATGCCCCTGCCTCCCTGCCCCAGCCAGGAGCTGGAAAACATTCAGAGCCCTCCGTGTGCACAGTGTACTTGAGTCTTCTTTCCTTCAGTTTTGGCCCTCAGGACAGGATTTTCTTTTAGCACTATTAGCATGCTCAGGTAGCAGTCAAGGAGCAAACCCAGAGCCCATGGGTTCCTGAGAGGTTTGGGATGAGGCTCCTGTACTGAGTTTAGATACTGAAACAAGCAGTAACGTCCCCTGAATAGCATGTACTTGGTCCCATCTTTGCTTGCTCTCTCTCTGCTCACATACTATTTTGTGTATCCAAAAATAATAATAGCACATACTGCGTGCTTACTGCCTTGCCAGGCACCATTCAGCATGCGTATGTGCACGCTCACTTACTCTCAGAGCAGTGCTGCAGAGGCTTCAACACTCCTTCTACAGATGAAAAAGAAGGAACTCAGAGGGTGAAGTGCTTCCTGAGGTAGCATTGCTCATGTGTAATGGAGCCAGGACTTGAACAGAGAGAGAGAGAGAGAGAGAGAGAGAGAGAGAGAGAGAGAGAGAGTTTTTTTTTCTGGGGACTGAACCCAAGGACATTCTGCCTCTGAGCTACACCCCCAGCCCTATTTTATTTTTATTTTAAAACAGGGTCTTACTAGGTTGATGAGAGTCTCACTACTTGCTGAGGCTGTCCTCGAACCTGCGATCCTCCTGTCTCAGCCTCCCAAGTACTGGGATTATAGATGTGTGCCACCACGCGTGGCTGAGCATAGATCTTTGAGGTGCTACAGCCTGTGTTGTTTGCATTACATCATGTTACTGCTTCTCACAGTGATTATTTTTCCTTTAACAGGCAGTGGAAAAGTACCTCATTGAATGAAATTTGGAAAAACAAAACAAAACACAGATTTGGGAACATATAATGAAATAGCTTTTTTTTTTTAAGGAACTGGGGATTGAACCCAGGAACATTCTACCTCCAAGCTATACCCCCAGCTCCTAAACAGGGTCTCACTAAATTCCAGAGGACCTCACTAAGTAGCTGAGGCTGGTCATGAACTTGCGATCCTCCTGTCTTAGCCTCCCAAGTACTGGGATTACAAGCGTGCGCCACCACACCCGGCTAATGAAATAGTTCTAAATGCTAATTCTAGCCAGGCATGGTGGCACACACCTGTAATCCCAGTACTTGGAGGCTGAGACAGGAGGATTGTATGTTTGAGGCCAGCAGGTGGTACTTAGTGAGACCCTCTTTCAAAATAAAAAACAAAAAGGGCTAGGGGTATAGCTCAGTGGCAAAGTGCTTGCCTAGCATTTCTGAGGCCCTGGGTTCAAGTCCCAACACTATGAATAAATAAATTTAAAAATGTGCTGGGCGTGGTAGCCACGCCTGTAATCGCAATACTTGGAGGCTGAGACAGGATGATCACAGGTTTGAGGCCAGCCTCAGCAACTTAGGGAGACTCTGTTTCAAAATAAAAAATAAAATAGAGCTGGGGGCGTAGTCCAGATGTAGAATGGCCCTGAGTTCAATCCCCAGTACCACCAAAAAAAAAAAAGTAAAAATTTGAGTTCTAACTCAGATCTGGTTTCAGTTCAGTTCCTAGCTTTAGCCACTTACAAATTGTGATTTTAAGAAAATAAGTTGAACCAAGAATAGTAAGTAGCATATGCCTCTAATTTCAATACTTGGGAGGCTGAGACAGGGGGATCGCAGGTTTGAGGCTAGATTCAGCAACTTAGCAAGACCCTGTTTCAGAATAAAAAATAAAAAGGGCTGGGGCTATATCTCAGAGGTAGAAGGCTCCTGAGTTCAATCCCCTAGTACCCCCCAAAAAAAGAAGTTGATATTTTAGAATTTGTTCTTAATATGTAAGGTGAAAGTCCATCTCATAGGTTTGATGTAAGAAAATTACATATGTATTATATAATATATATTATATATATATATCTCACATAGACTTTCAGTGATTTTAAACTTAGCATTAACAGTTATGTGTATACAGTAGGCACCGTTAGAAGGTGTGGTAAACACATCATAGTGTTTGAGGTGGGAGGAATAGTAGTGAATACCACTGCGGTATATACCCCGCCGGAGGTGCAGCATCTGTGTACACACGAGATGTGGTGAGAGGCACCAAGCTTTCCGCCACACGCTTCTAGGCCTTCATTTTGGTGGATGCCTGTATCTTAACTAGAACAAGACTGAGCACTTCTGGTTTGGAAAGAAATCAGTGCCATGTCCGAGTCAGGGCTCTTCAAAAGCCCTGAAGGAAGTTGAGAATTCTCAGCGTGGATGTCAAAGATTATCAAGTCCAGCCGGGCGTGGCGGCGCACGCTTGTAATCCCAGCACTTTGGGAGGCGGAGACCGGAGGATCCGGGTTCGCGGCCAGCCTCAGCTCTCTCTCTCTCTCTCTCTGTCTGTCTGTCTGTCTGTCTGTCTCCTTAGTGAGGCCCTCCGCAACTTCGTGAGACCCGGTTTCAAAATAAAGTATAAAAAATAGGGCCAGGGGCGTAGCACGGAGGTAGAATGCCCCTGCGTTCAATCCCCGGTACCGCAAAAAAAAAAAAAAAAAAATCAAGTTCAGCCTGCTGGACCTCTTTTTAAAGGAGCCTGTTCTGTGCCCCCAAAAGCTGCCAGGACCGGCCAGCTTTACATAGCAGCCTGACTCTGAAGGACAGAGCTGGCTGATTCTGAGAGGTAAATTACCTGCTTTGAGAGACCACAGGTTGACTATCTTTGTCTCTGTCTTCCTCTTTGTCCTGCAGTCAGCAGGTTGCCCATAGTAGGGGTTCTGGTAATTTTTCTTCAGAACCACTAGTTGTTATTGTTACATTGCTGGAATATTCCTTGTAGTCTTTCTTTTTAGGTTCTGCAAGAGTAGCACTCTATTACTCTAAATAATAGCACTCTAAATAATACCCTATTGTAATGGTTTCATTTTTTAGGAGTGTAGCATGGGGTCAAGTGAGATCGCACTGACCCCTCCAGCCAACCTTGAGCTTAGTAATGGTGTGTGTTAGGAAAAGGGCACTTAAACTAGAGCTAGGTGATTGTTTTAAGTCAGCCGTCTCTGATAAGGGCCTACAATGTGTATTTTGTAGGGGAACACTAGTAAATGCTCTTTGTCTTAACCTTTTAAGGCTTCAATTTGCACATTCATTTATAAATGTATGTCCATACACAGTTTATAAATAGCAAATATGCATATACATATAAATATATACCTATTAAAGTACATGACTTTTTTATTGGAGCTTGTGCAATGAAAGAAGGTTAGTGACCTCTTCTTGAGTAAGCAGGTCATTTATTTATTTGTGGTACTGGGTATTGAATCTAGGGGCCTTCTACCTTTGAGCTACTCCTCCCTGCCCTTTTTATTTTGAAGCAGGGTCTCACTAAATTACTGTGTGCTGTCCTCAAACCTGTGATCCTCTTGTCTCAGCCTCTCAAGTACTGGGAGTACAGGCACACCTAGCTGGATTTCTTTTTTTCTCTTTGTACTCTGAGAATTAGATCTAAAGATTAGCATTAGACCCGTTATCATGTGAAGTAGTACGAGAAGGCCTGAGTGGTTAATCAATCGGTCTGCATGTGCATTTCAAGTGAACGTGTTTCAGTCAGGTGGAGAGTACCGTCATATGTTAGAGGTGGACAGCAGTGCCGAGTGGCTTGGTCAACAACCGTCAAAACGAATGAGCTGTTTTTAAGATATTGTTTTGTAATAACTGCAGCTCTGAGAAGCAGATAGCAGTGAGTAGCTGTGGTGGCAGATGAGAGATGGGTTTATATTTGAGAGCTAGTTACTGGCTTTTAGCCACATAGAACTATTGACAGTTAAAGTCAGTGTAATTTTTGGATAAAAGTAGCAGCACTATCTTCATCTTGGTGTTTAAGCAGAGAAAAATGGAGTGCAGGGATGCCTGGTTGTCCCCACTCCACCCCACCCGCCCCCCGTAGAGCTCAAGGTGTCTGCATCAGCAGAGATGGAACGCGCTGCCGTGTCCCAGGGTGCGCGTGGTGAGAGGGAGAGTTCAGGCACTCACACCTGCAGATTACCAGAGAGTTTACATTTCCACATGTTCCCTTGTTAGTTCTCGAAACATTCCTGCCAAGAATAAGTATATTGTGGAGGAGAGAGCGCGCTTTCCTTGGCAGCAGACCACCAGAAGATTCCCTTTTGTCCTTCATTTTTTCCAATCATCACATTTTCCATGAGTGAGACTCCTGCTGTCTGGGCTGTGATCATCGCTTTGAACGATACTTAGGTGGGTGTCTTCGTGAAGTCGTCTTTTTGTGGTTGAAGTGCCTTGTGGGGCTTTCTTATTTTGTCTTATTTGTAGAGTTATAGCAAAAGAAGTAAGTTACTTTGTATTTCTTTTTTTTTTTTTGTGGTACCGGGGATTGAACCCAGGGGTGTTCTACCTCCGAGCTACACCCCCAGCCCTATTTTTTTATACTTTATTTTGAAACCAGGTCTCATGAAGTTACGGAGGGCCTCACTAGGTGGAGGGAGGGAGGGAGGGAGGGAGGGAGGGAGGGAGAGAGAGAGAGAGAGAGAGAGAGAAAGAGCGAGCGAGCGCTGAGGCTGGCCACGAACCCTGATCCTCCGGTCTCCGCCTCCCAAAGTACTGGGATTACAAGCATGTGCCACCATGCCCGGCTTGTATTTCTTTTATTATTACCGATGAACCTTAAAATGTAAGCTGTAATGGACAGATAGAACCGTGTCTGGTTTTAAATGTACTGGGAGAGCCGGGCGTGGTGGTGCACACTTGTAATCCCAGTACTTGGGAGGCGGAGACCGGGGGATTCGGGTTCACCGCCAGCTTCAGCTACTTAGTGAGGCCCTCTGCAACTTCGTGAGACTCGGTTTCAAAATAAAGTATAAAAAATAGGGCCAGGGATGTAGCTTGGAGGTAGAACGCCCCTGGGTTTAATCCCCAGTACCGCATAACAAAACAAAACAAAAAAAATGTACTGGGAGAAATAGTTTCTCTTCAGCAGGACCCTTAGACAGTGAGCCCAAGAACCCTGTCCCTTGGGGCTGGCTTCTGTGGCTGTGCGAGGTGGGCACCATCCACGGGGGACGCCGACTGGCTCTCAGCCTCTGCCCTAGGCTGAGCGTGTGAAGGACAGGAACTTGCTCCCTCTGTAGCTGGTGATCCATAAGGTCTTGTTTTTTCATTTTACAGTCTCTTTATTTCTGAAGTTAAAATAAGAGAAATTCATAGTTAAGTTCGACTTGACAATACTGTCACCAGATTTTTGCTCCACTTTTATTCTTCTTCCAGCAAATATGTTGGGTAGATAATACTCTCTCTGATAGACTTGAAAAATGGTGGTTAAGAAATGCTTTGTGTCTGTTTAAAACGTGATTATAATTGGTAGAGTACAAGTAAACTAACCATTTGTGGTGCCATAAGGGAGCTGCAGTATTGCCTGAGATTGAAGCTGATGGGCATAGAAACTGTCATGTTAAACATCCAGGCAGTGTTTTCAGAGTTGTCTTCTGTAAGAGGCGTGTTCATACAGTTCACCATGTATCCTTTCCTGGCCCCTTCCCCTCCCTCTTCCCCCTGCCTATGTTTATCCTTTGGGGTCACCTATTTTCCTTTCAGTGTGATGAACAGTGACATGAACTATAATAGCCTTGTATTGTTCATTGTTTCTCTTTTTTTCCCCTCAAAAGCTGTTTTCTTGACTCACTCTTCTTGGGAAGCCTGCTTGTGATATTATTGTCTGTTCTTACAAAGACGAGAAGAAGCCACCTTTTGCCTTGGAATTAAGGAAGATTGATGTGCTAAACACTTTGCACATCAATATTCAGAAGCTAGTTAAAGGGCAATGTTTCATTGTTGTTATGTTACCAAGAGGTTTATATAAGATCCTTTAAATTGATTCAGAAGCTAAAGGTGATGGTGTTAAATCAGAGTTGGCCCTGTAAATCTTAGAAATATCTACAGTTGTATAGGTATCTTCTGCTGGAGTCAGTGTTCCTGGAAACCTTTGGACCAGTGCATTTAATGCTAAGGAGTTGTGGGAGGGACTCACACTGCGCTGCCAGCGGTGTGCACTGCAGGGGGCCTCTCTAGAGGTGACTTCATGTCTCTCTGCTCTGTGGAGTTGTACAGAAAAGGTAGCTTAGGAGTGAATTCAACTGGGTCATTCGCTCCTCTCCCTCTCCCTCTCTCTCTCTCTCTCTCTCTCTCTCTTTCTTTCTCTCTTTCTTATTGGTCCTTCAGGTATCGCTCTTCCCTCAAGTCTGCACTATCAGCATTTGAGGCAGAAAATTAGAAATTTGACCTACTTATGTAATATGCAGGTTTCCATCAAGAGGATATTAGGGAAGATATAAACCTCTCATTTTTTATTAGCATTTAATGTAACTATTGAAGAAAGATCAAAACGGTAAATCTGTCATGACAAGGAAAAAAGTATTTAAGAAAATGTTTTACCTTGGGCGCTGGTCATCTTGAGTCCCGGAGGAGTTCATCTGATTCCTGGGTGGGGAACAAAATGAACACCGCGTACTTGGCACGATTCGAAATCTCCAGTTGTAAAAGTGCTCTCACGTGTCCTATCCAGCTAAGGAAGTTTACCATGGCAGGGTGCCGTGGTGGCTCTTTACTGCAGTGTGGTTCTGATCATTCAGAAGGTGGCTGGGGAGAGAAATCATCTAAATACTTTCCCTCCTGCTCGCTCTCCCTCTCCCTCTCCCCTCCCCCAGCCTTCCTCTCCCCACCTCCTCCCCCTCTCTTCCTACAATACCTAATCAGTCTACCTCAGTTGTTTATGTTAAAGAATAGAATGAAGTTGGGTGTGGTGGAGTACACCTGTAGTCCCAGTACTTGGGAGGCTGAGACAGGAGGATCGCAGGTTCCAGGTCAGCCTCAGCAATGAAGCAAGACTCTCAGCAACCCAGTGAGACTTTGTTTCAAAAACAAGTAATTAAAAAAGGACTGGGGAGCTGGGCATGGTGGTGCACGCTTGTAATCCCAGCACTTTGGGAGGCGAAGACCTGAGGATCTGGGTTAGCAGCCAGCCTGAGCTCTCTCTCTCTCTCTCCCTCTCCCTCTCCTTCTCCCTCTCCCTCTCCCTCTCCCTCTCCCTTTCCCTCTCCCGTCTCTCTCTGTCTACCTAGTGAGGCCCTCCGCAACTTCGTGAGACCCGTTTTCAAAATAAAGTATAAAAAAATAGGGCCGGGGGTATAGCGCGGAGGTAGAACACCCCTGGGTTCAATCCTCGGTACCGCAAAAAAAAAAAAAGGACTGGGGGTGTAGCTTGGAGGTAGAATGCCCCTGGGTTCAATCCCTAGTACCCCCCCCAAAGGAATAGAATGAGAGAGTAAGGCACTATTTTAGTAGGTGATTTGGTGCTGGGTGTGCAGAACGGAAGGTGAGTTGGAGAGAGCGGCACAGTGTGCAGAATTCAGAAGAGACTGAGACACTGACTGCTCTTCAGTCGTGCTTCTTTTTTTTATTTTTGTGGTACTGGGACTGAACCCTGGGGCATTCTTCGGAGCTACACCCCCAGCCCTATTTTTCTGTTTTTTGTTTTGAAACAGGGTCTCACTAACTTGCAGAAGGCTTCACCTAGTTGCTGAGGCTGGTCTCAAACCTGCAATCCTCTTGTCTCAGCCTCACAAGTACTGGGATTACAAGTGTGCACCACCATGCCCGGCTCAGTCGTGCTTCTGAATGAGAGCTCTGTCCAGCTGCCACCGGTCACTGTGTCTGTGCCACAGGCCAGCCGGCATGGGCACTGTTCCTTTGCTGGATTTGGAGCTTCAAGCCTTGTTTAGGTTTTTCTCGGGCGAAGCTTCCCCTTCTGAGAAGAGGCTGATGTAAGTGCATATCAAGCCAGGGTGCCAGTCTCCTCCAGGAATTGTTGCACTTGAAAAATAAAAATATACCTCAGTATAAAAAGGAAAGGGAAGCGTGATGTGGCTTGCTGCTGTTTTGGAGGATGTGTGTGTGTGTGTTTCGGTTTCTGTGTGTGTGTCTCTGTCTCTGTGTGGGTAGGGGGGTTTGCTGCTGTTTTGGAGGGTGTGTGTGTCTCTGTCTCTGTGTGGGGGCGCTTGCTGCTGTTTTGGAGGGTGTGTGTGTGCCTCTGTCTCTGTGTGTGGGGAGCTTGCTGCTGTTTTGGAGGGTGGGTGAGTGTGTGTGTGTGTGAATCCCAGGCTCTGGTGCTGAACTTTTCATGGTCCACGTGCTCTGTGTGGATCTGTTTGCTTGGATCCACAAGTGCAGTCACAACTTTCTTTTTTTAACTTTATGGTCAGTTACTTTATCATAGCTTGCACTCTTACCAAGGAGAAGGAGCCCTGAGCTTCCATTAATTAACTGTTCTAGTGCTCCGCTGGGGCTGCCTGAGCCGACACTACTCAAGAAGGACGTCAGGGGACTTTCATGCCTCTTTCCTCTTTTGACATATCTCAGCACGGGGGTGTCTGTTGGGGTGCAGTTGCGCAGCCCCGTGTGCCTGCTGGAGGGCGGCATGTGGCGATGCAGCCTCACCAAAAGGAGCATGATGGAGCAGCGGCAGAGCTGCCTCATAAATCAGCAGAGCCGTGCAATGATCCTGCCCATTAAGGAGACTCTTTCCCCTCGCCCTACTCGGTTCCTGGCTGTACTAATAGAACTGCGCATCAAGCAAGGCTGTAAATAAAAGTTATTACCTAATAGGTGGGCACCGAAGCAGAACGGACGGAGCTGAGGCATGGAGGCCTTATTACTGCTCATCAGCAATTATAAACAGGATAAAGTGTCTGGGACTCGCGCCGATGCAGCGAGGGCTAATAGAGGCTGGGATGACGCGGGCTGTGATAGCGTGATGTATGCTGATGGGTTTTTACTGCCTCGTCCTGCTGCTTGCTCTCAAGACAAGTTGCGTTATCCGTTTTCCTGCTTGCGCATCTGTCTGGAGAGAGACAGTCCCATCGCCTCTCCTGCCAGCAGGTGGGCTGGCACTTATTCCTCATACCTGCGTCTGCTTCCGAGGCGCCCCCTTCATGAAGGCTCTTCAGAAATACTTCATAATCATGGCCGATTAAAGCTGTAATCTTATTGTATTGCCTGTTGTCGTGGCTGTAGATCAGATCTTCAGAAGTGGTTGCTTGTGTGGAATACAGGACTAGCTAAGGAACTGGGATTCGTCAGCTAGTCCAGCACTTTATTAAAAGGCCTCTGTGACAGAATCCTGTCATTGATTCTGTAGGAACACACAGAAGGAGTAATGAATGTGCACTTTGCCCCTGGGAGCTTATACCATGAAGAGAGAGAAGCACAGAAACAAACATAACTAATTAAAGCTTGTGAGAGCAGCAGCCACCATTTATGTTTTTTACAAAATGAGAAGACGGGGAGGGTCATGTCAATCACGAGGAGCAAATATAATACTAATGTGGTCTTTTCTTTGAAAGAGTTTCCTCTCTAGTGAAATGCTTAGCACTGTGCTCCTCAGAGTCACTGGGAATGTAAAGAGACGCTGGGGCGTGGAGGGAGATCCAGCAGTAGGACTGTTTTCTAGTGAATGGGAAACTTCCAGTGCGACCTCACCGTGCTTTTGAGCAGCACATCAGCACCTGGTACTTGGGAAAACTGAGATACAGCTCTGTCCCACTAAGCACTCAGCCTCACTGAGCCACAGTTATCAGGCCCCCAAGACAGGGAGAGTCTGCAGCAGAGGCTCAGCAGAGTGCTTCTGAGAAGGGCTTACCAGTTTGATCTAGGGGTTGATGAGCATCCTGATAGTTCAGTTGTTTGTCACATGTACCCTTAAGTGAATGCAGTTCTTTATGCAGTAGCTTCCTGCTATTAGAGAAATTGTGGCTTTTCTCTGATGCCTAAAGTTATGCATAGGTATACTTCATTTTAAGGAAATCTGATACGTGATAATCACAATATTAAAAAGCAGTTAAAACTGGGCATGGGAGCACACGCCTGTAATCCCAGTACTTGGGAGACTGAGACAGGAGGATCACAGGTTCAAGGCCAGCCTCAGCAACTTAGCAAGATCTTCAGCAATTTAGTGAGGCCCTGCTTACAAATAAAAAATAAAATAGGGCTGAGGGTATAGCTCAGAGGTACAATGCCCCTGGGTTCCATCCCCAGCACCCCCACACACACACAGTTAAACTTAGAATCAATGTTAAAGGAGAGCCTTCAGTCTATAAAATGCCTTGCCATTGGGTTAATGTAGATAGCTTTTCCCTTTTGCATATGAAAAAAATTTGTCTTACCAAAAAAATCAATTCATACTTATTTATTCAGAGGGTGTTCTGTGGGTAGTGGCCAGTGGAATGGAGAAAGAGATGAATCTGAGAAACATGTTTTAAAAGAATAATTGGCAGGATGTGACAGTGGATTAGAATTGGCCGAATAAAGAAGGCAAAGTATAAACCTGGGAGCTAAAGAGAAAAAGATATGGCTGACGTAGGGAAGGAGGGCAAGGGAAGTGGGTTGGGACAGTTTTCGGATTCTGGTGAGCCAGATTTTAGATTTTTGTAGGCAGTCCTGTAGAACATTAAAAATGCAGGCCTGCTTGAGAAGTTATCCATTTAGAAGCAGTTGTTAAGCTATGCAAATAAGCCAAGGAGTGAATACAGAAGGTCAGGGGCCCAGGAAAGAAAGAGAAGCCAGTGAATTAGGAGAGCTCAAGAAAGGGAGGTGCCTCCTGCAGAACCCCGAAAGACGCACACGGAGGAGGCGGCCCAGGAGATAGGGTGTGAGGGCGAGCGGCTGCTGGGCCTCAGAAGCCCCTTGGAACACCTGGAAGAAGTCTGTCCAAATGGTGAGAAACCAGAGCGTGAGTGCCCGAGGGCTTGGTCACGAGGAACCCAGGCAGCAGGCAGAGCGTGCGCTATGGAGTTAGCCGCGCCATTACAAACCAGTGGATAGGGGTGGTTGGAGGAAGACACAAGGTCAGGCATTTTTTGATATGGAGATGTTTGAGATACGGAAATATTTTGCTCTTATTAAATTAAAAAGTAAAGGGACTCAGAAAGAAAAAGAAATAGGAAACAGTAGAGAAGTGGAAGAGGTATACAAGCAAGATTCATTAGTGGCCGAACCCCAGAAGCATTGCTTCCCTCCAAGAGTATTAGGAAGGAGATACAGATGTAGAGAAACAGATTTCCTCTTTCAGTGACTGAACTAGAGAGTTCACCCTAGCAGGCGCTCTTTTTTGAATAAAGACATGCACAGTGCCATCAGACGAAAGCTGTGACAAAGAGTGGGGCTGCCGGAGAGGATGCTGTGGACTGAGGGGGAGAAGAGTCTCCAGTGGCAGCTGACCCAGCTGTCGTTCAAGGGTTTACATCTGCAGTGAGCTAAGCGACACTTCTGGATACGAATTGAGCCCTGTAAAAAGAGCCAGAGAGAATGAGTGGGCTCACTTATTTGTGTTTTAATCATGAACTTCCATGTTTACAGAAGAAAGACATGGTGGCACATCATGCCACAGAACAGCTTGGCAGAGACAGTCTGCAGATGAGCCTGCTCCAGACTGGTCAGCTCGCTCTGACACTTTCTCCTTCAGTACTTTCATTTTGTAGGTTGTCTTGTAACTGTGGGGGAAATTAAACACTTTCTGAGATGCCCACTGGTGTGGAAGGTGGAGGCTTAGCTCACACTGCTCCTCAGCCCAGTGTTTGGTGTTGTGTTGTTGGATTTCGTTCTTCTCTTTATTGATCCGTCAACTTTGAGCACCAGCTCTTAATGAGAACACTAGTACCTCTGATGAGAGAGCTATCATCATCCCTCCTGTCAGCTGTACTTGTACTCTTCATGTTGGTGGCAGTTGTTAACTGTGTATGTTCAGGCGTACAACCTCAAACAGATCTTCCATGTTATGCTTATGGGTTGTTTCTAAATAATGAAGACCACTGCCAGGTGGCCCATATCTGTAATCCCAGCAACTTGGGAAGCTGAGGCAGGAGGATCACAAGCTCGAGGCTAGCCTAGGCAACCTAGTGATACTCTGTCTCAAAATAAAAAATAAAAAAGGGCTGGGGCTGTAGCTCAGTGGTAGAGCACTCCTGGGTTCAATCCCTAGTACCTCAATATAATAATAAATTAAAAATAAGAAATGAAGACCAATAAATGGCATTTACATTGTTTTGACTCTATACATGTTCCCTGCCCGGTCACCAAGTTATATGGTAGGAATATATTTCTTTCTTTTTCTATGGGTCTAATGTTACAGTTCCTGTGCTGTTGACAAAATGTTCCTACACAATACCAGGTCCGTTGTTAAATTGTATATTGTATCAGTTGCTCAAAAAACATGCTACATTTTGGTTTATTTCATATTTGGATTATGACTCTTTATAATTTGCCTTTTTCTGCAACCTTTGGCTTTATGTCAGTGCTTTCTTCCTACTTCTATATTTACACCTTTATCTGAGCTCTCCCTCCTGGGCCTGCTATCTCTCTCTCCAGTCTGGGTGAGATGTTCTTTAAAGAGCAGGATACTTCTTTCAGCAGTCTGTCTTTCTTTTATTCTCTCATGTTTTCCAATACATATGCCCCAGTCAGAGCCTGAGAGAAGCAAGCGGTGCTGGAGTTGGTGGATATCTGAAAACATCTTTCCTGCCTCCAGCCTGATGGGAAGTTTCCATAAGAGCTCTGGATGAAAGTGATGGCTCCCTGGTGCTCTAGCATCCCAGCTTTAGCACCGAGAAGTCAGATGCCCTCAGTTTTCTCTCCCCCTCCCTTTTTGTGGCACTGGGGATTGAACGCAGGGGCATTCTACCTCCGGGCTACACCCCTAGCCCTATTTTTTATTCTTTATTTTGAAACAGGGTCTCACTAAGTTGCAGAGGGCCTCACTAAGTAGCTGAGGCTGGCTGCGAACCTGTGATCCTCCTGTGTCAGCCTTCCTGGGATTACAGGCATGTACCACCATGCCCAGCTTCTAGGCCTTGTTTTAAAATTTAAATTTTACTATTCTGATTGGAGTTAGATGAAATCTCAGAGTAGTTTTGATTTGCATTTCCCTAATTGCTAATGATGTTGAACATTTTTTCATGTATCTATTGGCCATTTGTATCTCTTCTTTCATGAGGTGTCTATTCAATTTGGTTGCCCATTTCTTGGTTGGGTTATTGGTTTTTTTAGTGTAAAGTCTTTTAAGTTCTTTGTGTATCCAGATATTAGTCCTCTGTCAGAGGGGATAGCTTGCAAAGATCTTCTCCCATTGCATAGGCTTTCTCTTTAGACTCTTGATGGTTTCCTTTGATGTGCAGAAGCTTTTTAGTTTAATGCTATCCCACTTATTAATTCTTATTTTAGTTTCCTGGGCTTTGAGGGTCTTGCTGAGGAAGTTTCTACCTGTGCCTATATATTGGAGTGTTGAACCTATGCCCTCCTCTAGTAATTTCACAGTCTCTGGTCTAATTTCCAGGTCTTTGATCCATCAAACAACAATAAATGGTGGGGAGGATGTGGGGAAATAGGAACTCTTCTGCACTGTTGGTGGGAGTGCAAACTAGTTCAACCACTATGGAGATCATTGTGGAGATTCCTTAGAAAACTGGGAATGGATCCACCATATGATCCGGCTATACCACTACTGGGTATAATTCCAAAGGGATCGAAACCAGAGAACTACAGTAATATATGCATACCCATGTTCATAGCAGCACAATTCACAATAGCCAAATCATGGAACCAACTATGGGAAATACACACAATGGAATTCTACTCAGCAATAAAGAAGAATAAAATAATATCATTTACAAGAAAATGGAAGGACCTGGAGAACATTATGTTAAGTGAGATCAGCCAATCACAGAAAGAGAAGGGTCATATATTTTCTCTAATATGCACAAGCTAGGGAGTAGTTGGGATACAAGAGGGACTCCAGGGGCCGGGCGTGGTGGCGCACGCTTGTAATCCCAGTACTTTGGGAGGTGGAGACTGGAGGATCCGGGTTCGCGGCCAGCCTCAGCTCTCTCTTCTCTCTCTCTCTCTCTCCTTAGTGAGGCCCTCCGCAACTTCGTGAGACCCGGTTTCAAAATAAAGTATAAAAAATAGGGCCAGGGGCGTAGCGCGGAGGTAGAACGCCCCTGCGTTCAATCCCCGGTACCGCAAAAAAAAAAAAAAAAAAAAAGAGGGACTCCAGACAATGGTGGAGAAGACTCAGTGGAGCCAGGGAAGTAGTCTTAAGGGAAGGGGAAGGGTGAGAATGAAGTTCATTAATGGAATTACTACCATCGACCATGTGTGCATATGAGAACATATCAACATCAACCTCAGTACTCTGTATGGGGGGAGGGGAGGCGGGGGGGCGCCAAGTGCTGTGCGCGTGTATGTTACTGTCAACTTGATTTTCATTGTGATGTGAGACTATAATGCACCAATAAAACACATTTAAAAATTTTAAATTTTATTGTATATATTGGTAGAAAGTAATAATTAGAGAAATTTCGCAAGCTTGCCTTCTTTTTTTTTTTTTTTTTTTTGAGGTACCGGGGATTGAACCCAGGGGTGTTCTACCTCTGCACTACACCCCCGGCCCTATTTTTTATGCTTTATTTTGAAACCGGGTCTCACGAAGTTGCGGAGGGCCTCACTAGGTAGGGAGAGAGAGAGACAGGGAG
>PVJS01008216.1:0-53758 GCA_004027185.1 Glis glis | reverse complement strand
AAAAAAAAAAAAATGTCCTTAAAGATGTCCACACCCAGAAACCCAACACCTCCCATGGCAAAAGGGACTTCCAGCTATGGTTAAGATACTGACCTTGAGCTGGGGAGATTATCCTGGATCCCTGGGGTGGGCCCAATCTAACCACACAGGTCCTTGGGAGAAGGAAGCCTTTCCCAGTTGTGGTCAGAGAACCAGAGAGGCGGCAGCGGCAGTGTGAGAACACAGCCTGCTATTGCTCGCTTCGACTGTGGAGGAAGAAGGGAAGGCAGGGCATGCGGGCAGCTCCAGCAGCTGGGTAAAAAGGAGATGGCGAGCTGGGCGTGGTGGTGCACGCTTGTAATCCCAGTACTTGGGAGGCTGAGACCGGAGGATCCGGGTTCGCGGCCAGCCTCAGCTACTTAGTGAGGCCCTCCGTAACTTAGTGAGACCCTGTTTCAAAATAAAGAATAAAAAATAGGGCTGGGAGGTGCAGCTCAGAGGTAGAATGCCCCTGGGTTCAATCCCCGGTACCGCAAAAAAAAAAAAAAGGAGATAAGGAGATGGCTTCTCCCATAGAGCCTCTAGGAGGGATGGCAGCCTTACCAATACCTTCACTGTAGCCCACTGAGACCTGTGTCAGACTCTGAATGGAAGAACTGCCAGACAAAAATTTTGTGTTGTCTAAGGCACCAAGCCTGTGGTCATTTGTTACAGCATCAACAGAAAGTTTAGAGTCTTCATTGCTTCAAGCTTGGATTAGAACCATGGAAAATTTTCAGTCTCTCCAGCCTCTCTCTTCTCTAGTCTCTGGGTCACCTTAGAAAATCTTATTTTACCAAACCCTTTTCATGTATCACTCTACCCATTCTACACCCCTAATTGAGAGCCTATAAAGGACCCCCTCACTTATTTTTTCAAACTAAATGCTTCTAAACATCAGAAGGTCTGTGGTATACCTTTGGGCCTGCTAAAAGGGAAAATGGGAGGCTCAGGGCACCCTGCTCCCACTTTAATGGCAAAATTTCTGCCTTAACCTGTTCTACACAGTGTACTTCAGCATAAAATAAGGTTTTTGTGGTTGTTATTGTTTTGTTTGTGGTACCGGGGATTGAACCCAGGGGCATTATACCTCCAAGCTACATCCCCAGCCCTATTTTTTAATTGTTTTTTTTTGTGTGTGTGGTACCTGGGATTGAACCCAGGGGCGTTCTACCTCCGCGCTACACCCCCGGCCCTATTTTTTATACTTTATTTTGAAACCGGGTCTCACGAAGTTGCAGAGGGCCTCACTAAGTAGAGAGAGAGAGAGAGAGAGAGAGAGAGCTGAGGCTGGCCGCGAACCCGGATCCTCCGGTCTCCGCCTCCCAAAGTACTGGGATTACAAGCATGCACCACCACACCCGGCCTATTTTTTTTATTCTTTATTTTGAAACAGGGTCTCACTAAGTTGTGGAGACCTAACTAAGTAGCTGAGGCAGGTCTTAAACCTGTGATCCTCCTATCTCAGCCTTCCAAGTACTGGGATTACCACGCCTGGCTATAAAATAAGGTTTTTAAACATTTTTTTAAAATAAGGTTTGCCAGGCCTGTTGGCACATGCCTGTAATTCCAGTGCTTGAGAGACTGAGATAAGAGGATTGAAGGTTTGAGACCAGCCTCAGTAACTTAGCGAAACCTTCTGCAACCTAGTGAGACCCTGTTTCAAAAAAATAAAAAGGGCTGGGGGCAGGGAGTATAGCTTGAATGTAGAGTGCCCCTGGGTTCAATCCCAAGTACCACAGAAAAAAATAAAATTAGGTTTAAAGAATGGTTTCCATCACTTTAAATTTGTTTGACTTCTAGCATCAAATATAAACTCTGCCCAATTTTCTTTTTTTTTTTTTTTTGAGGTACCGGGGATTGAACGCAGGGGCGTTCTACCTCCGCGCCACGCCTCCAGCCCTATTTTTTTATACTTTATTTTGAAACCGGGTCTCACGAAGTTGCGGAGGGCCTCACTAAGGGGGGAGAGAGAGAGAGAAAGAGAGAGAGAGAGAGACAGGGAGAGAGAGAGAGCTGAGGCTGGCCGCGAACCCGGATCCTCCAGTCTCCACCTCCCAAAGTACTGGGATTACAAGCATGCACCACCACGCCCGGCTTCTGCCCAGTTTTTAAGCCCTGCACAATCTCACCCTACTCTGGCCAGTCTATTAACTCCGTTAGTCCCCAGAAGTAACCTTTCATATCGGTCAGAACCATTTATTCATAATACCTACAAATAAGTATATTCCTGTTGATACCCACATCCTGGACAGAGCAAATACTGAACCTTAGAATAACTCTCAGTCTTTCTCACCCCAGGGAAAGCCTTTCTTTTCACCTCCAGGCCTTTTTCCACAAAGAAAGTAACCCAACTCCCCTAGTACCTCCCTACCAGGTAAACTGCCTCCTCCGCCTCCCTCAGGGAGCATTTATTGACCCAGAGCTGCAGGAGTCACTGGGTGCACCTGACGAATGCCTGCCTCTCCCATCTCACAGCTCACGTTCCTCCTGTTTATTTGAGGGTCAGTTTGTCCTAACATCTCATCTAAAGTCGAATGTTCTGCTGCTGCCTGGTTTTTTCCCCCACCCCTACCCTCTCTACCTAGGATTTCTGATGACTTCTGCTGGTTGCTGAGTGGCTTCTACAATGTCCTTTGGTGCAGTGCCGCCATCATGGGCTAAAGCCAGAGGAGGTATAGTCCTTGGGGAGCATATTCCCATTTTCTGCTTTATACGTTTATAGCCTAACATGCCAGTAACCTCGAAAGCAGCATAATTTAATTAAGGTTTCGGATAAATGAAAGGGATCGTAATATAGGTTAAAAACAAAAATGGAAACAAAAGGTAAGACTTGATGGTAAACTTGACTGCAAACAAATATCAAGGTGAAATAAAACACACACACACACACACACACACACACACACACACACACAACTTATTGCAAGGTTTCCATTGCTGCCTGCTCTTTCTGAGACTTGGTGGTCCCATTCCACAGATTGAATATACTCTCATTGTTCCTCCAATAAATGGTCTTTGTTGATTAAGCTAGCTCAGGTTGGCTTCTGTTTCAAGTGAAATATTACTAATATATTCTAAAAAATGAGATAAAAATAAGTTCTGTGATCACATGTACTTTGGAAATGCTGCGGAGCACATAGCCAAAGCCTGGTAATTTATAGTGTTCACTGAGGACTCTGAGAAGTCCTGCAATACAGAAGCTACTTTAACTATTTAATCCATCATTACCAACGGTATGTGTCCCAAGCTTTCGTGGGTATAAAGCTCTTATTAACATCCTGCAGAACTAATATTTCACTTCAAGGAATACATGAATACAATGCATAGAAGCGCTCACATTGTTACCCCAAAAGAATTCATCATATTAGTTTGGCCACATACCATGCAGCTTTATATAAATTGCTTGCATTAATAAACTGATTCAAAGTAAAAGCGATAATACTTTTGAAGTACATTTCTTGGTAATCCAAGTTCTTTCTTTTCTTTACCTTATTGCTCAGGGTACGGAAGGGTGAGATTAAACACGTTTATAAAGAAGGGAAGGTCTTAAACAAAAGCAAGGGCCAGGAAACAGCAGAAAGAGAGAAAATGGCAGAGAAATTCAACTGAAGATCCTAACTCACCCTTGCTACTCTCTTCACCTTTCCTGGGCCAAAAACATGGGGGACAGAGGTATTTGCCCCTTCCTAGGAAATTTCCGAGCCTTTTAAAGAAGCCCCATAATGCAGAGATATGTTTGGTAGCCTGGAATTTATTCCTAAACTGAAAGTATTGCAAACAAATATGTGCTACATTGAGAAATCATGACACTCGATCCAGGATACCTACCTATTTTCTAAGAATATTTTAAAGGAAAATATCTTGATTCCTATTTTGGACTAAGTGTTTGTCCCTCCACCATCATCCCCCGCCCCATGATTCATATGTTGATGTCCTAACCCTCAGTTGATTGTATTTGAGATGGCGCCTTGGGGAGGTGATTAGGTTTAAATGCCCATGATTCATATGTTGATGTCCTAACCCTCAGTTGATTGTATTTGAGATGGCGCCTTTGGGAGGTGATTAAGTTTAAATGAGGTCATCAGAATAGTGTCCTAATCCAAAGAAAAGGCCTCCTGAGGGCACAGTGAGAAGATGGTTATCTCCAAGGGCAAATGCTGTCACCAGAATCCTGCTATACGGCATCCTAAATGTGGACTTTCAGCCTCCAGAACTGTGAGAAAATAATTTTCTGTTGTTAAACTCAGTCTATGGTATTTTGTCATGGCAGTCCAAACTAAGACATAACTAAGATGTGACTAAGTATTTTAACGGAATAATACCTCGATTCCTGAGCGTTCACAAAATGGGTTAAAATGTTCCTAGTTCCCAAATCTTTATTGCAGCCTAGTTCCCCATATTTGCAATACGGTTTCCGGCACCTCTGTTGCTTTTGATATGGGGTCCATATTTACCTTGGTTTGGTTTAATATAAATATATACAGGGACGTTGCCTGAGCTCCCACCATCATATTTTGAAATTTCCAAGCCAAAATTCAGGCTGAAAGGTTAGTGAACATTACTGAATATGACTTGAAAGGAGAGAGTGGTCAAAGGAAGTTTTCAAGGGTTTTATCATCAAACAAATTTAACAACAGAAATTACACTGGGCAGTTTACAAAATCTCAGTATTTGCTCATTACACTGCCCTGCTGATGAAAATAGTTGATGTGCTGGAGTGGAACCAGCTGCATCTCTGGACAGACAGAACCAGAGACTGAAGTGCCAGGTTCGTGATCTCACCAAGGACTACCAGGGAGCCAATTCCGATGCAAAACACACGAGGGTCCTTTATTCAAGCTCAAGCTTGGGCCTCTTCCATGCACCAACGCAGTGGTCACAGGGAGAAGCCCCTTGCTCTCCGAGAACAAAGCTTTTATCCCCCAAGGAGGCAGCCCACCTCACCTTTACATGGATAGGCTAGTTTAAAATATAAGCTTATTGGCGTTCTCTGGTGGGTTTAACTTTCGCGCCTTAGTTAGGGGTCATCATTAGGGAAGCTTTACCCTTGTATGGTGACCTCTTTCAGGATAGGCGGAGGGGCCTGCTGACTCTGGTCAGAGTAGCCTCGCCCAGCCCAAATTTTTTGGATTTCTAAACCCAGGTGTGTTTGACACCGATTGGTTGTGTCTAGGGGTTGCTAGGGACAAGATCAGATTACAGGGTGTGGGGGCAATATGCTATAGAGACTTAACTTCTAGAAAACAGGTACTTAAGCCTATTTTACTTAAAGCTTTAACTAAAACCTGTTATGGCTTTATTTTGGCTCTTCAAGACCAGTGAGTAGAGATGGTGTCTATTAAATGGTTAATTTTCTAGTCCAATTATACATGCTTCGCAGATGAGAAAGGGGCAAACAATATGAAACAGATTATATGAACCAGGAGAGACTGAGAGGCCTAGTGCTTGGTTATTAAAGGGCTGTCCAGTTGTCCATATAATCCTCCTCCCGATTGTTTAATATTACAATTAAAACTAAAAAATATATCACATCCTTATTATTACTCAAAATTTTACTTTATATTTTATAGTAAGTTTCAGCTTTTCAGTCCCATTTAATTGTAGGTGGATCACTTTTTGTGACTTGCTTTAATGATCTCCATCCAGCTTAATTAAGAGTCAAACAGATATTCCGAATGCTGCCTGATCTACAAATGTCTTGCTAAAAATAAAGGCCCTGGCCCTGCGTCTGTATTTAAGGTAATGGAGCCTCTGCTAAAATGTTCCAGCACAGTAGATTTGGTAAAGCCAGTAATATTGGTTAAATGTGAAGAAATTCCTTGCAGGATGTGTTGCTCTTAGCAGGTTCTCTAGAAGTAAATAAAGCAGTGGTCTTTCACCAGGCCTGGGCGACGCCCTGGAGATTCTGAATAGTCAGTTTGTGGTGAGGTCTGAACACGTCCATTAAACTCAGTTCTCTAAGGTGATTCTCCTGTGTACTCTCGCTCTTAAGCCATCTGGTTTTATTTTATTTACTTCTTGAAAACTCGACGATGCTTTCAAATGAAATAACAGCAATCCATCTCTGGACTGTAATTACAGAAATTTTGTCTCCTGGTACTTCTACCTACTGGCATAATTCAGTCAGCTCTTCATGATGATGTTAAGTGAGATTGGGTATTCAGTGTATTAGAGAGAACTGTTATGTTCTGAGTCTGTGTGTTAAGTATTCTAATCCTTTTGAACTTTTGTAGTACAATGAAGTAGTAATTTGTGAGTTAGTCCAAAGTAGCTTTGTAGCAAGAAATGCTTGTTTTGATTATCTTCTAGGTTGTTTGATTACCTTCTAGCTTCTTACCTACTTATTTAACTGCCACTCACCTTTGTGTCAGTTTACAGAGCTACTTGCATACTTAAGATCCCTGGGCTGGTCTTCTGAAATCAAAATCCTATGGATATTTATCTGATCTTTATGTTCTTCCCAAGAGCCTGGGCTACTTTTAACGAAGATGTACATGGTGATGATTATATGACAGGCATATTTTAAATGCTTTAAAAATATTAACTCATGGTAGAATGCTCCTGGTTCAGTTCCCAGTACCACAAAAAAATAAAAATTAACTCATAGCTGGGTGTGGTGGTGCATGCCTATAATCCCAGTACTTGGGAGGCTGAGAAAGGAGGATTGCAGGTTCGAGGACAGCCTCAGCAACTTAGTGAGACTCTCAGCAACTTAGCAAGAACCTGTATCCAAACAAAAAATAAAATAGGATTGAGCCGGGCGTGGTGGCACTCGCTTGTAATCCCAGTACTTGGGAGGCTGAGACCAGAGGATCTGGGTTCGCGGCCAGCCTCAGCTACTTAGTGAGGCCCTTTACAACTCAGTGAGACCCCGTTTCAAAATAAAGAATAAAAAATAGGGCTGGGGATGTAGCTCAGAGGTAGAATGCCCCTGAGTTCAATCTCCAGTACCAAAAAAAAAATAGGATTGGGGGTGCAGCTCAGAGGTAGAATGTCCCGCCAGGCATGGTGGCGCATGTTTGTAATCCCATTACTTTGGGAGGCGGAGACTGGAGGATCTGGGTTCGCGGCCAGCCTCAGCTCACTCGCGCGCTCTCTCCCTGTCTGTCTCTCTCTCTCTCTACCTAGTGAGGCCCTCCGCAACTTTGTGAGACTCGGTTTCAAAATAAAGTATTAAAAAAAAAAAAGAATGTCCCTGGGTTTAATCTCCACCGCGCGCGCGCGCACACACACACACACACACACACACACACACACAATTAACTCATTTAATTACACCAACCATAAGAAGCAAGGGCTAATATTATCCCCAATTTACAGAAAGGGAAACCAAATCACAGAGAGATTAAAATCACATAGCTCCCAAGTAGAAAGAGGTGAAGCCACGATTTAACTTCAGATTGTCTGCTGTAAGAGTCTTTGCACTTAACCACTATGCTCTGTAGGTTTCCATGTGCCCTACTGAGACTGGTAATTCAATACTGAGCCTGGCAGGAATATTCCTGTGGATTCTACAAATTAAACACTAGTTCAGTTTGTTTTTTTTACTGCAACTGTATATACTCCTTGGGAAACACAATATATTCCAAGAGGTTTCCTGATGATATTTTGGTTTGGTTTTGTTTTGCTGTTTTGTTTTTTGCAGTACTAGAGATGGAACTTGATGGTGCTCGACCACTGAGCTGCATCCCCAGCCCTTTTTATTTTTTAAGACAGGGACTTGCTAAATTGCCCAGGCTGACCTGAACTTACGATCCTCCTGCTTCAGCATCTCGAGTCACCGGGATTACCATGCCGTCTCCTGATGATATTTTGGACCAAAGAGTTTTTAAAGAATGAACTTCCAGCTAGTCAACATACACATGTACTTTCTACTGAAACTGATCTGCCAGTGTATTACTAGTTCTGATTTCTAGCTCCCTTATTGCAATGGACTTTCTACAGCAGATAAGCACCTGACTTATGTTTAGTCTCAGGGTGTGTGTTATGATTGGATCTGGAATGTCCCCCAAAGGCTCATGTGTTAAAGGCTTGGTCCCCAGTGCAGCAGTGTTCAAAAGTGGGCATTAAGGAAATGATTGGATCATTAAGGCTTTATCCTCACCTGTAAATTCATCCATTGAAGGATTTCTAGCTGAATGGACTATTGGGAGGGGATTAAAACTGTAGTAGAACCTGGAGAGAGTGGGTCCTTGGTGGTGTGCCCTTGGGGACTATATCTTGTCCCAGGCCCCTTCCACTCTCTGCTTCGCAGAAGTCATGAGGTGAGCTGCTCTGCCCTGCCCTGGCCTTCACCATGGTGCTGTGCCTCACCACAGACCTAGAAACAGTGGAGCCAGCTGACCATGGACTGAAACCATGAGCCAAAATAAACCTTTACTTCTTTGTTTTTCCTCGGGTGTTTTGTCACAGTGACAAAAGCTAACACATAGGAAATAGAATTTTAGTTGTAAAGTACCACATTGCATTCTCAAAAGATTCAAGTTGGCTTATGTAATTGACAGAAGTAACTGAATCAATCGATATGACTGATAAGATAGCTATATTCTAATAAGGACAACAGCATGAAATCAACCAAGATTAAAATCTGTCTAGTTCTTCTTAACTGCAGCATCTTGAATTTAAGGTATGTTATCAAGTTATATTCTATTAGCATAAAGGAATGTCCCATGAAACGTTTACTGGCTCAGAACCCTAAACTGTTGCTTTTCCAGTTAGATTACACCCTTTCTCGTTTCAGTCTAAAAAGACCTCAGATGAAAAGTGATAATAATAAGCACTTTTTGTATTCCAATTAACAGACAAAAAATGCAGAATATCATCTTCGTGCTAGGTATTATGAGCCAATTCTTTTCATGTGTGTGTAAAATGCTGAAGTGCTTTGAAAAACTCATAAAAGTATATGGTGCTCATTAATCTGAAAGATAAAACACATATACATGAGATTATGCAATGGGAGTATATGACTAGGTGACTAATGAATGAGATAGTGTTGTAACAGATTAGATGAGACGAAGTCACTCCCAGTTGTAAATAAGTGTCATGAATGAAGTTTTTCTTTAATATTTGTTTCCGAACTTTTAAAAAAATTTATTGGTGCAATGTAATTATACTTCATAGTGAGATTCAAAGTGATACATTTACATATGCACACATTATCTTTGTGTGCATATCCCCATATCCCACTCTACTACACCATCTCCTCCCTCCCCATATATGCTAGTGAGATTAGTAGTGATACTTCATATGTGAACATATTATTATTTTGGTGTGTTTTCTTCCTCAAGAATCCTTTTTTCCTTTCCCTCCTCCCTCCCCAAATCCCCTTCCACCATTATATTGGTCTCTCTCTCTCTCCTCATTTTTCTAAGTCCCATTTTTCTTCCAATTTTTTCTCTAGCTTTCACATACGAGAGAGGGGAAGAAAAGGATATTTGACTTTGAGACTGGCTGATCTCATTTAGCATATTTCTTTATACATTCATCAATTGAATGGTTGGTTGGTTGGTTGGTTGGTTGGTTCCCTAATTAGGCTATTATGAAGTGAGATTGGGTGGGTGGGGGGTACTGGGGATTGAACCCAGAAGCAGTCTACCTCTGAGCTACATCCCCAGCCATATTTTATTTTTTATTTCGAAACAGGGTCTCACTAAATTGCAGAGGGCCTCACTGAATTGCTGAGGCTGGCTGCAAACCTGAGATCCTCCTGTCTCATACTCCCAAGTACTGGGATTACAGGCGTGCACCACCATGCCCAGTGTGAAGTGAGATTTTGAGGGTCTAGGAAAAGGGAGTCATTACAATCATTACATTTGAAGATAAGCAAGGACTCAATTTATCTCTCATGTGAACTGTCTTAGGAAACTACTAGACAAAGTGCTTCAGCAACATGAGGGAGTAAACTAAGAGGAAGCTATTAGATCCATAAAATCAAGGTTCCAACACAAGAGATGGGTGAAGGGAAGTCCCAAGATGACAACTATTCAACAGAACTAGAGTCCTTAGGGCAGACTGGAGCAGAGAGAATAAAGGGATGAAAGGAGGCTCAAGGGGAAAATGGAACTGATATGGATTTGATGTGTTTTAGCATTTCATTTGATGTGATGCATATTTAAAGTACTGGAAAGTACAAATTGAAGTATTAGCATCTGGAAGAAAGCAAGCAATAGGTAAATTAAACACACAGCAAATAAAAACAAGACAATTATTAACTTGAAGGGGACAGGTATTAACAAAAAGAAATAATCATATCACTTGTTTTAGTAGTGAATGATATTTACATAGTCATACTAAAGTACATACCAACTGCTGACTTATCCAAACATCATTACAATACTACTGACAGAATAGGTGGTGGTGGTGGGGTGTACATTAGACTTAAATCCTCAACTACGCTAAATTAGAAGATAATTTCTGTGCCATTTAAAAAAGCAACATATAACCTAGAAACAGGAAGATAAATCCAAGTAGAAAGAATACAGAAAATTTGGGAGTGTTGTCCTAAGGAGTGAGACTTAGGGTGGGGTGTTGAAGGAGTAGGAACAGCTGTTTCTTCTTCTTCTTGTTGTTTGTTTTTTGTAAGCCTTGAAAAAGCATTATATAAAGAGTTTTAAAATTTAAGGAATGAAGAGAAAAATCATGATTTCTATAAGTAGTAATATACAAGGGTCTAACGGACTATACAATGAGATCACTATCATTTACTTATTTATTTATTAGTACTGGGGACTGAACCTAGGGGCATTGTACCTCTGAGCTGCACCCCTGGTCCTTTTTATTTTGAAACAGATTTTGTTAAGTTGCACAAGCTGGCCTCAAACCTAAGATCCTACTGTCTCAGATTCCTAAGTACTGGGATTACAGGCCTGCCCAACCCCGCCTGGCTATCATTCATTTATATAATAAATACTTATTAACCACCATTGAGCTAGGCACTAAGCTAGTCGCCAGGAATACAAAGGTGAATGAAGCCAGGCATGGTGGCACACACCTACAATCCCAGTACTTGAGAGGCTGAGACAGGAGAATTGCAGGTTTGAGGCCAGCCTCAGCAATTTAGTGAGAAACTGTTTCAAAATAAAAAAGTGAGAAACTGTTTCAAAATAAAAAATAAAGTAGGGCTGTGGGCGTAGCTCAGGTAGAACACCTTGGGTTCAATCCCTGGTACCACACGAACAACGGTGAATGAAGACCCCTAAGGTCCCTGTGCCCGTGGAACTTGTATCAAGTTCAGCAAACCGACATTGCTGCAAATCGACAATGACCAAGACAATAAACACAGCAGTAAATAGTGTGAACAGAAAAAACCAATGACCGAAGCCGGGCGTGGTGGCGCACGCTTGTAATCCCAGTACTTTGGGAGGCGGAGACCGGAGGATCCGGGTTCGCGGCCAGCCTCAGCTCTCACTCTCTCTCTCCCTGTCTCTCTCTCTCTCTCTCCTTAGCGAGGCCCTCCGCAACTTCGTGAGACCTGGTTTCAAAATAAAGTATAAAAAATAGGGCCGGGGGCGTAGCGCGGAGGTAGAACGCCCCTGCGTTCAATCCCCGGTACCGCAAAAAAAAAAAAAAAAAAAAAAAGAAAAGAAAAAAACAATGACCGAGAAAATAGTGGTGAGGGGAAGACAGGGCAGCTACTTCAGTCAGGAAGGCCTCTGCGATAAATCGAGATCTGAAAGATGCAAGGAAAACCAAAGCAAGAAAGAGTCTGATGGGTCTAGAAACTGTTACAAAGCCATGTGGCTAGCGGCGAGCAGGTGGAGGTTGGAAAAGTTCTTGGGAACTCTGCAAGATACAGATAACATCTAGAGGAAGAGTGTATTGCATACATAGAGTGTATTGCATAACCTCATTCAGACGAATCCCGACATTTAAGAAGAGGAGCCAGTTAAGGTGGGGCCTGCAAGGAAAGGCACAGTAAGGAAGAAATCTTCAAAAATACCCACATTTTTAGTTGTCATTTCTCTAAAACTGCCCTACAGCTTGGGATTGAACCCAGGGGCATTCTACCTCTGAGCTACACCCCCAGCCCTAATTTTTTTATTCTTTATTTTGAAACAGGGTCTCGCTAAGTTGCAGAGGGCCTCACTAAGTAGCCGAGGCTGGCCACGAACCTGTGATCTTCCTATCTCAGCCTCCCAAGTACTGGGATTACAAGTGTGCGCCACCACGCCCGGCTTGTTTAAGTATATTACAATGTGGTCTCCAGACCTTTTGTGTCAGTTACAAAGATAACGGGAGGTTCTTGCATCCCAGGAACATCTGCATACCATCTGATCTTGAAAGTTATTCATTCCATGTGGCCCAGGTTCCATAAACCCCAGCCCCTCTGTGATTCTGCTGGGGTCATTCAAAACCAGGATTAAATGATAAAATGCGAGGATGTTATAAGTTGTCCTTGCGGTTATCCTTAAGTACCCTCTCCCCTTTAAAAGTTAAGCCGTAGATAGGCTTGCACTGGGGTGCTGTAAGCAGATCGGGCTGGCTGTCTAGGTCACGGCCTGCGGAGTTGCACGGTGCTGCGGTTGTGTCGCAGTGGGGGGCCGAGGAGCTCAGAGCTGGGAGGCATGGCGGCGGGCGGCGCAGCCTCAGGTACCTCGGCCGACCGGGGGACGGGGCCGGGCGTGGCGGAGGCTCTCGGAAACGACGCGGGGCGAGGCGGGAGAGGGCAGGGCGGCGCTCGGGGGCCAGGCCCGCGGCGACTGCTTCCGAGGTCACGGATCGGGCCGCGCCATCGGGCGGGCTCTGCAGACGAGCCCCGAGGATGGCCGCGCTGCGCCCGCACCCCGCGCTCCGCCGCCGCTCCCTCCGGGCTCTGCTGGGCGGGGAGACGAAGGACGCCGGCCCCCTGCGCCCCGCCCCGCTCGCCGCGCCCCGGCCGCTGTCCAGCGCCAGCCGCCCGAGCCCGGGCCGCTCCGGAGCCAGTGAAGTCGGGGCGGCGGGCCGCAGGGCTTCCGGGGGCGGAACCCGGGAGGCCGGAACCCGCGTGCGGGGGTCGCGCGGCCGGGCGGGGGGAAGCGCGGTGCGCCGCCGGAAGAGTCCACCGGGGTCCCTGGGGCGGGGGCGGCTTCCTGTGGCTGGTGGGCTTCCCGCCCCGCCTTGGCGCCTGCGCACTGACTCTGAAAGGTCCCCGGAGGGTCGGCGGTGTCCCGCCTGCAGCCTGCTTTCCCCCGCTGTCTTCCGCGCGCCATATTTGAATCCCACCCCCGTCTCCGCAGAGCAGTGGGCTCGTCCGCACGGGCGCGGGGCGGGGAGGAGCACGCTGGCGGGAAAATTCGGAGCTGGGTTCCGGCCGCGGCCCTAACGGCGCGCTCTCTTGTCTCCGCGCCCCTCGTGCCGCCCGCCATGCCCTGCTCAGAAGAGGCGGCCGCCGTGTCCCCCAGCAAGCGGGCCCGGCCTGCGGAGGACGGCGGGCTGCGCCTCCGCTTCGTGCGGCTGTCCGAGCACGCCACCGCCCCGACCCGAGGGTCCTCGCGGGCCGCCGGCTACGACCTGTACAGGTGAGCGCGGACCTGGGCGGGATGCACGGGAGCTCGAGGCAGCGCGGGCGGTTAGAGGAACAAGCATGAAGGCTTGTCTTAGCCTGCAGGGAGGGACCCCGGGGGATGGCGTGCTCACCGGAAAGAAGAGCCTCGGTGGTAGGCAGCCTGGATGCCAGAGCAGCGGGGAAATACGCAAAAGGGTCGGTGAAGGGCGCTTATGGCGTTAAGGGATCAGCAGATGGCCATTTGGCCTAAGGACCGGGGATTTCAGATAGGATCCGACTAGGAAAAAGAGATGCCAGTAATACTGTTTATACTGTTTATGTTTAATAATACTCATTTGTACAGCAGTTTTTGCTCATGCGAAAAATAAAAACTAGGCCCCGCGTGATGTTTTATTTAGTCCCTACAACAGTTCTGAAGTAGATGAGTTGCTATTTACAGGTGAGGGGGTGTGTGATTGATTTGCCCAAGGGCTTGACTGTGTTGAAGAAAAAAGTACTGGGGATTGAACCCAGGGGCGTTCTACCTCCGAGCTACACCCCCGGCCCTATTTTTTATCATTTATTTTGAAGCCAGGTCTCTAAGTAGCTGAGGCCTCACTAAGTAGCTGAGGCTGGCCGCGAACCCGGATCCTCCGGTTTCCGCCTCCCAAGTACTGGGATTACACGCGTGCGCCACCAAGCCCGGCCTTGAAAAATTTTTAATTTGCTGTTTTGTTTTGGCTTTGGTACAGAGTCATTCTACCTCTGAGCTACACCCCCAGCCCTTTTTATTTTGAAATAAGGTCTCGCTAAGTTGTCGAAGTTGGTCTTGAACCTGTGATCTTCCTCTCTCAGCCTCCCAAGTACTGGGATTACAGGCGTGTGCCTCCGACCTGGCTGAATTTTTTTATTCTGAATTCAGTGCTCTCTCTCTCCGTGTGTGTGTGTGTGTGTGTGTGTGTGTGTGTGTGTGTGTGTACTGGGGATTGAACCCAGGGGCATTCTACCTCCGTGCTACACCCCCAGCCCTCTTTTATTTTTATTTTGAAACAGGGTCTCATAGGTTGATAAGACTCTCTACTTGCTGAGGCTGCCCTCGAACTTGGCAATCCTTCTGTCTCAGACTCCTAAGTACTGGGATTACAAGCCTGTGCCACCACACCAGGCCTGAATTGTGCTTTTTTCATTTGGCCACTATAACCAGTTCTTAGAACCTTAAGAAATGCATAAAACAATATGGGAAGGGAGGACGTGTTTATTATATGAGCACATCTCGAGCATTACTATTTAAGACACCTCAAATCAAATGTGAGAACTACTGGCTTAAGTTAAGTCATAAGTACAGAAGGGAAAAAGAACTGTGTGAAGATAGTAACAGAATAGAAAGAAAAGTGAGTTATAGGTTATTGTAGTTGAAAGGGATATAGTATATTTCTTAATGTTAATGGAAAAAAATGATGTAGTTTGATTAGACCCTTCCAAAGTATATGGCTGGGCATTATGAGTCTTAAGGGAGTTGATTTAAGATACTTTAGGTATCTTCCTAATAAATATAGATGAGACTTTCTTTATATTGAAGCTAACATTGAAACAACTGATGCCTTTAATAAATTAGGGCTTAACTGTTTAAAGAAAGGGCATTATAATGAAAAAAATGGAAATACAGTACTGCTTTACCAGACCTATTTAAGGTTTCCAGAGTACCTTTTGGTTCTTTTCATTGTAGAATCTCTTAAATTTTTTATCAAGGAGAGTGCTACTGTAATAGTACCAGTAGCAGCCTTTGCTAGGTGGACCTTATAGTGGGTTCCTCAGCAACGCTCATGCCTGGGGCTGTTTAGTGCTAAGCTCTCCCTCATCAAATGAAGTTCATGATCATAATTTGGTAAGTCTGGTGAACCACTAAGCCAGGCATAACAGACACAACGCACTCTACCTCCCCCACCCTTATTTTGCCCTACCGTTTTCTTTTTTCCTTCTGCAGGTTTTCTCTAACCACAAAGAGGATTGTTGTGAGAATAAAATGAGTTAATATATATAAACAGATTAGAACTGTACCTGGCACGTAATAATGGATAATCAATGTTAGCTCCTTTTTGCCCTTTTTTCTTGGGTCTTCATTTTTCTCTTTTCATACTAAGTTAGTGTACACCATTTAAAGTCTGCCTTTCTGCCCCCTAATGCTAATATTTACCTAAGTTTCCCAACAATAGCATTCAGAGATGAAAACATTTATACATTGTTGACATCTCTTCCCTCCACCAGGAAATTCACAATTATTTTATCTAAAGCTGTCATCATTTTATTAATATACTAAAAGAAAATATCTACTTCTACCTCCACAAACTTTTTTTAGATAAATTGGTAATCCATCATAGCATGATTGGCTATAGAGCCTAAGATTTGTGAAGTATTTTATGGAATATATTTAACATAAACTGTATGCATTGTTACAGGCAAAGAATGTAAGAATCATTTTAAAAATAACTACTGTTTGTTTTCTTTAATATCTTCCTAGTGCCTATGATTACACAGTACCACCTATGGAGAAAGCCCTCGTAAAGACAGACATTCAAATAGCTCTCCCTTCTGGGTGCTATGGGAGAGTAGGTGAGTGATTCAAGAAACAGGTACCTATTTGTCAAGACCTTCCTTTGACACTACTCATCTTAGTGTCATTTGGGTTAATAAGGGGATATTTCTTAGGCTAGGTTCTGAAAGTGCCATCTATGATGGCAGATGCAGCCATATAAAAAACTTCATTTACCTGTCTGCCTTTGTGCCTCTCTTTTTGCCCTCTTATTTCTGATTTCTCACTAGAGCAAATTTTAGGAGGTACCTAAGATGTTCTCATAACTCATCACAGGAAAAACTAAAAATTTAGGTGAGTTTTTATTTATTTATTTATTTATTTATTTATTTATTTATTTATTTATTTATGGTACTGGGGATTGAACCCAGGGCGTTCTACCTCTAAGCTACACCCCCAGCCCTATTTTACTTTTTATTTTGAAACAAGGTCTCACTGATGGGTGAGGGTCTCACTAAGTTGCTGAAACTGGCTGCAAACCTGTGATCCTCCTATCTCAACCTCCCAAGTACTGGGATTACAAGCATGTGCCACCACACGTGGCTTTAGATGATTTTTAATTGGAGCTTTTTTCAGTGGTACTACTGATTTTCCCTTCAAGGACTAGAGTGCATGTGAGGTTTTATTTCTTTGCGAAGATAGTGATAATAGTAGCTAATACTTGCTGTAGAAGAAAGTAGAGAGGGACTTAGGGTGATGGCACGTGGCATTTTATATTGAGAGAATAAAATTTCCCCCAGAATACATCAGCCCACTGAATCTTGTTTTGGTGTCCTCTCGGGGTCAGGGTAAGGGACACTCTAGTATTATAGAGGAGAAGTGCCTCATATTGGGAGGGGCTAAGACAAAATGGACTGTAAGTCAACAGGCTTGATTTTTCTGGGGAGAGTCAGTTGTCACAAGAGAAAGTGCAAAATTTTGTCAAGAGCAGTATTAATTTCAGAGTAGGGGCAGCTGGGTGTGGTGGCACACGCTCGCAATCCCAGTACTTGGGAGGCTGAGACAGGAGGATTGCAGGTTCAAGAACAGTCTCGGCAAGTAGTGAGACTCTCATCAACCTAGCAAGACCCTGTTTCCAAATAAAAATAAAATAGCTCTGGGGATGTAGCTCAGAGATAGAATGCCCCTGGGTTAAAACCCCCGTACCCCCCACCCACACACACACACACACACAAAAGCAAAGGGACTGACAGAACTGTGAGCCTCTCTGGGGAAGAGAACTAGACTAGACTATCTTGTTAGCTACACATGGGAGAACTGCTAGTACTTTAGCCTTTGATGAACTAGATAGGCTCTCCTGTCTTTTTAGGATACTGACTAATTTTAGAGGGTATTTTTGGGGGGGTGTCAGGAAATAGAGCAAAGTAAAGATAAAGCAAGAAGAGGCAGGACCTCTGACAAAAGTGTCTGATTTAAATTATTCTGAAATAAAATACTAGATTTCAGTATAATTGATTATGGGCCCGGTGTTTAAATCAGCAAACATAAGGTATAAACTGGGTTTTTTATTTTTTCACTTTTGCAATTAAAAAAACATAGGAGTCAAACTTCTGATGTTTATTTTTTGGCATTTTACTTGACTGATATAGGGCCTCTATTTTACTTTTTCATTTTTCATACAGGTAGATCTTAGGTAGTAATCCCAAGTTCTAGGCTAAGCACTGCTACTGCTCGGTTAGGTTTGTTCCCTTTTTCCCTATTTCTCCCTGTATCTCCCCCTTTTTTTTTTTTTTGCCTTCTTCCCATTTATACTGTACATGTTCAGGTCTCCAGTATTAAAAGCAAAGTTCTCTTCCTCAGTCCTTTGTCCCTGCTAGCTACAGTCCTCTTTCTTCCCTTTGTGGCCAAACTTCTTGCAAGAACACTCTGCTTGCTCACCTTTCAGTTCCGTCCAGCAGTCCATCTCCCTGTGTCTATACCACCAAAAGTCCTCAATTAACTGAAGTCCTGTGGGAATGGTTTTAAGTTTGTTTTGAAATAAAACCTTGCTAAATTTTTCTAAACTAGCCTTTCTGACTTCGGTAATAGAATATGGTCAAATACAGTCTTTTTTTTTTTTTTGCGGTACCGGGGATTGAATGCAGGGGCGTTCTACCTCCGCACTACGCCCCCGGCCCAATTTTTTTATACTTTATTTTGAAAACGGGTCTCATGAAGTTGCGGAGGGCCTCACCAAGTAGAGAGAGAGAGAGAGCTGAGGCTGGCCGTGAACCCGGATCCTCCGGTCTCCGCCTTCCAAAGTACTGGGATTACAAGCGTGCGCCACCACGCCCGGCCCCAAATACAGTCTTTAATTTCAGAACAATCTGCTAAAATTGAGATGACGATATAGGAGATACACTTAAATTGCATCTATTATACTGTGCCAATAAAATAGCCAATATCTCCCTTTTTATTTTTTAGCTCCTCGTTCTGGCTTGGCTGCAAAACACTTCATAGATGTAGGAGGTAATATAATTACTGCAGTTCTATAAATGTATGTATTTACTTTGTCTTTGCTCAAAAGGTATTATGTATTAAAATTAGATTGCATTTTTATTGTCAAGAAAAGAAATTTTTGTTGGGTCTTGCCTCTTTAGAAATTTCCATATCTGAAGTAGTAGATAATTATGATATAATTTAAGTACTATTTGATATTGTCTAATTTTTAAGTGACCATTATGTAAAATTTAGGTTATTTTACTAGTTTGACTAGACACTTGCTGACAGGGTTTTTGCCCTTTTTTAGTGATAATCTACATTTAGTCTCACAATGACTAATTAGAGGAAAAGCTTTTGTACGGTTATTTAAGCAATTACAGTTTGCTTAAATAATCATTAATAGTTATTAAATAATACTAAAGCAAGCAGTTCTAGAAATACAGGTCTGTCTTGTAAGAGTATTCATACTTCCATAAGAGGCCATCCATGTTAATCTCCCCCTTAAAAGCGAGGAGAGAGAACATTGTGCTTCTAAGATTCTTGCCAGAAAAGTCCTCAGTGGCATTCCCTAATAACAAGACCTTACTTGGGTTCCTAAAGTTAAGAAGTTCCTCATGGCTCCTGTCATGGAGAAGCCCCAGTGTCCTCTGCTAGCCACCTTACTCCTTGATTTCTAACTCCCCTTCACTATAAGGAAATCCTCACCTTCCTGATACAGTTCCCTTGACCGCAGTACACGCCTGCTGGTTTAGTCCCCATGTCCTGCTCTAATTCTTACCAGTAATGTAGTGAGTACTCCACTTAAACCATCTTGGCTCTCATAAGTGGGTAAGCAAGATTCTCCTCTAACCATTTTTACATAGCCACAACAGATGAGGAAACTGGCTCATAAATAAGCCCAAATTAATACATGTTTAAAACTGGAGTCTATATCCATGTGATTCCAACATCCTTGTTTGTTCTACTGTAATTAAATGCTAGAGATTAGCCTGCCTCATCCCCCTCATCAGCCAAGCATGGTCCTGAATTAGCTGTTTCTTGCCCCTGCAGGGGTTAAATTAGCTGTTTTTTGGGACTGCAGCGGTTAAGCATGTGATGAAGCCTAGCTGTCCAGATGAGCCCCTTAGTCTAACATTTTGGAAGGGTTTGATTTCACCCCATGGTGTCACTAGGTGGTGCTGTGGGGCAAGGGAGAGTCCAAAAGTAGTTCTTTGGGGAGCTGAGTTTTACATAGCTGACATTGATATTGACAGTCTACTCTTGGGTTGAGGATTCCCTGGGTTCAGTAAGTTAGCACTTGATTTGCAAAAATACTTGTACCAGTTCAAGTCTGATCATTTGGGATATATTTATAATCTTAATTTAAGGAAAAGATTGTATTTTTAAGGAAATTTGAAAGGGTTGTGAAAGGAATATGGGCTCTGTGCCTCAGTTTTCTCTGTACAATAGAAATTAGTGTGCCTGCCTCTGAGTGGCGGGAGAATTAAATGATGATGTATGTAACTCATCTGACATAGTATGTGGCACATGTTAAACTCTGTAAGTTATCGTTTTTGTCTCTGAAGGATTTAACTTTTTTTTAATGTGGAAACTTTTTTTTCCAACTTCGTTACTAGTTTTTACTCTGTTTGAAACAACCCTATGGAAAAAAATTCCTGTAATTGGAAAGTTAGTTTGCCTGGTGGTTGGTATGGTGTTATTCATAAAATCACATTGTGGTGTGTTCTTGGATGCAGAGTATCTCAAAAATGTCTGTTAGGCACAAGATTATCATAGTTGGCAACAATTTTTATTTCAGAAGAGAGAGATTGTTAGAAATCCCCGGCTGTAAATAAGGGTCAAAGGGAAAAGTTGAGTATGCAGGACTCCGTTCAGAATTCACATCTGGTAGGTGTGGATGGTTTTCACTAAAGAAGGTTTCCAACAAATGACATGCCAAAGTCTTGACACAAAACTTTTGCCTGAAGTCAAGTTAATCACTCTGCCAGTTCCAATGCATGATTTTTCCAGTGATAACTTCAAGATACTTTCTGCTTTCTCGTGAAGAGAAATATCCCAAGCCGGGCGTGGTGGTGCATGCTTGTAATCCCGGTACTTGGGAGGCTGAGATAGGAGGAGTGCAGATTCGTGGCTAGCCTCAGCTACTTAGTGAGGCCCTGTGCAACTTAGTGAGACCCTGTTTCAAAGTAAAGAATAAAAAATAGGGCTGAGGGTGTGGCCCGGAGGTAAATGCCCTTGGGTTCAATCCCCAGTACCGCAAAAAAAAAAAAAAAGAAATATCCCTTATGTAGAGAATGAGTAAGTCTTATGTTTTCCTTGAAAGTCAAAAATTGAGTAGTAAGTGAACTTGGAACTATTGAATTTTGTGTAACATTGGCACCCACACTAAAAGGTCTTAACTGAAGGCCTTTTTTTCTGTCATACATTTTCATCAACTTCAACTTCATTTCTTTTAGTCAGGTAAAGGCTTTTTACATTTTCATATTCTAAGAATAAAGTCTTAGTGGCCATGCAAAATTTAAGACATAACTATTTGATTAGTATGGATAGGACTATTTTACTGATAAACAGCAGGGACCTTTATAAAACAGGACTATTTTTGTATGGTCGAAAATAACATAAAGTTAAAAAAATGCCATTCATGTGAAAAAGAACACATAAGAAAAAGTTATAGACAAAATATAGAAGAGGAGCCGGGCGTGGTGGCGCACGCTTGTAATCCCAGTACTTGGGTGGCGGAGACCGGAGGATCCGAGTTTGCGGCCAGCCTCAGCTACTTAGTGAGGCCTCCGCAACTTTGTGAGACCCGGTTTCAAAATAAAGTATAAAAAATAGGGCTGGGGGTGTAGCTCGGAGGTAGAATGCTCCTGGGTTCAATCCCTGGTACCGCCCAAAGAAAAAAATATATAGAAGAGGACACACAAATGTCCAGTTCACATGGAAGGAAAAAAAAGTTCAGCCTCACTAGTCCTCAGGGAAGTACAAGGTAAAGCAATGAGATGCCATTTTTACTCATCTTATTGGCCAGAATTTTAAAGATTTCTGCCATCTGGTACTGGCAAGCATTTTGGAAATGAGTGTTCTCAAATATTGCTGATGGGGATTTGAATGGCTACACTTTTTGTGCAGTTATCTAGCAATAGCCTTTAAAATGGAAAATATACACACCCTTTGATCCAGGAAAGTGCTTTTTGGGACGTATTTGATGAGAATAAAAAGCACTTAAATACAGGGATATATTTAAGGCTTCTTTGTTTATTATAGCAAAAATGTAAAAGCAACCTGAATGTCTGATATTATGTAAGAGAATAGTTAATGGAAATGATGGTGCTGTATTTCTACATCTTGTATCTAAAAATAATGACTGAGATTTGTTTATATTATTTTCAAAGGATGTCTATAAAAATTTGAATGGTGAAAGTAATGTTGGCTATCTCAGGGAGGGTAAGGACATATTATTACCTTTTACTTTCTAAGTATTGGTATATAGGTAATTTAAAATTGCCTTAATAAACTAGAAGCAAGAGAGTTCAGAAGTCAGTCCATATTGTTGTTCTCAAACTTAGTTGAGATAGATAGGTTTTATCCTGTCCCTCAAAATCTCCCAACATGGAAATTCCTCAGCCTTCTGTGGTCATTTTTTCCAGCATAAAACAATATGCTATGTACTGAGTGGTTTCTTTGTTAAATCTTAGGTAAGTTGTTCTTGCAGTCAGCACTTTCTCTACATCGATAATATGGAAACCAGCGATCAGGGTTTTAAAATGTGTTCTTCGAATTGGTCCATTTTGTTGGTGTACCACTAGAAAAGAATGGACTGTCTCTTCAGTCCAGACATGAGATGAACTGCCTTGGCTGCTTTTCAGCCCATTTTTAAGTGCATTCTTAGCTCAGCAGGCAGTGCGTCAGCCTCATAATCAGCTCATTTTTATACTCAGCCTTCTCACTGTTAAAAATTTATCTTCAAGTTTGTAAATGTTGTCAGGAACCTTTTAAGAAGTGTGTAGCCAGGCGTGGTGGCGCACGCTTGTAATCCCAGTACTTGGGAGGCGGAGACCGGAGGATCCGGGTTCGTGGCCAGCCTCAGCTACTTAGTGAGACCCGGTTTCAAAATAAAGGATAAAAAATAGGGCTGGGGGTGTAGCTCGGAGGTAGAACGCCCCTGGGTTCAATCCCCAGTACCGCAAAAAAAAAGAAGTGTATAAATTCAGTTTCACTTCCCCTAGCAATTCATTCATTAAAGCACAGGGCATTTAAACTTCTATTATCCATTGGGAAAATCTAAAATGTTGGGTTTTCTGAGTATTTTCCCCTCTAGTAGAAGTAAGAGTTTGCTTTTTTTTTCCTATATGAGAAAATTGAAATATATGGATATAGTTAGAATTACCTTTGTCCTAAAAAAGTTCTTTTTTTCCCATTTAATCTTCAAATAGTTAGGAGTATGGTCAATTAGCCTAAAATTGAGCTAAATTCCTATTTTTATTCCCTTGGTAAGGTGTTTTTGTTTGTTCTTTTTAGGATAGGATATTAATAAGAGAAGTCAGATGTAACATGGAGCTGTATTCCATTAGGTTCACATGAATCCTATCCATCCTTTCACAAACTAAGCAGAAAGAATATGTATCACAGAAGTTGTGGTGGAAGATGGAGAGGGTGGTATAGCTAAGAGCTGGAGGATTTCTCTTTAGAATAACAGAAATGTTCTAAAACTGATTGTGTTGGTGATGTACCACACTGAATACACTGTTATACACTTTAAATGGATGAATTGTATGATATCTGAATTTGATCAATATAAAAAAGGAAATGAAAAGGCATGGTGCCTCTGTATTATCTGTGCCGTGTTTATGGAAACATTTTAAGTTTTTGGCCCAAAGACAAATGCTAGCAAATCTGGTCAGTGTACCTCTGGGCCATGGCAGGGACCTGGCTCAAGTATCCTACAAAGATCTACCACCCCGGTGTATAATCTCAAACACCAATTACACATAGAAAGATGTGCTCATTATCATGCATATGTAAAATGTACTTGTTATTAAACTTAGGAGCTAATGTCTTTTGAGAGATCATAATTTTAGAAAGGATGGTTCAAATTAAAGGGAGAGAAAGAATATGAACTGAATAGTTCGGCTCCATTTTTATTTTAAGAATGAAATGTTTTGTTATTTGCAAGACTGCTTCTTAACATAATGTTAGCATTGACTTATTCTACTGCAGGTCTTCAGGTTTTTTGACATTTTTATTTATGACTCAGTGATATTTCAATCGGAATATTAGCAGGAAGCTACTACCAGGAAAAGCCTTTGAAGCCCAGATCAATTTTTTCCTAGTCTTTGGCAAGTGTGCAGTGGGTAGACTGTAGGTTAGAGATGATGATTGCTACTCCCAGCTTACAGTAGGAAATGGTCACCATTTGATAAGGATGACAGGTTGGAAATTAGGACCTAATTTTTACATTCTTATTTGTATTTTAGTAATACCACTTCTTTGTTTTTTGAGGCTTTTCATAGTACGAAGGCAAGATTCATTTATTGGATTGTAAGGATAAAAGTCTCAGAGCTATGTAAGAACGATTTTGAGATAATCTTACACTCCTAGTGTTCCGATAACATAAATCAAAATAATTTTCTTTCCCCCAGCTGGTGTCATAGATGAAGATTATAGAGGAAATGTTGGTGTTGTACTGTTTAATTTTGGCAAAGAGAAGTTTGAAGGTATGTTAAATATATACATTCACATAAATGTAGTGGGTTTTTTCTAAGTTTTATTTGTGTCAGTAATAGACTCTAATTCTCACTGAATATGGCAGGATATAAAGAATGAGTAAAATATCATTAATAAGCTGTTTTTTTTTCTCCATCAAAGTAAAAAAGGGTGACCGAATAGCACAGCTCATTTGTGAACGGATTTTTTATCCAGACATAGAAGAAGTTCAAGTAAGTTTCATAAAAGCTATGTATAGAATGAATTACATAACATTGTAAGAGAAGAAAAAATATAACTGAGAATTTAATGTGCTATTTGTAACTAATAACTTAAAATTTGTTTTAAAATTTCTTGAAATATTTTCATGTAGACATTATATAGCATTACTTTATTTAAATTTAAATATATGGTGAAGTTTTCATATTTTCCTTCACTTTTTGGAAGATTATCCAATTTTCTAATTTTTAGAGCCTTTTTAAACTTAAGTTTTTTATAGTCTTTTAAAAGTGACATAGCAAGAATTAAAGTCTTACACTAGGAGCTGGAGAACTGAAGAAGCTCTTAAATTAACTGGCTTACTACCTTTCAGGTGTTGGATGATACTGAAAGGGGCTCAGGAGGTTTTGGCTCCACGGGAAAGAATTAAAATTCAGGCCAAGTAGCCGGGCGTGGTGGCGCACGCTTGTAATCCCAGTACTTGGGAGGCTGAGACCCGAGGATCCAGGTTCCCCGCCAGCCTCAGCTACTTAGTGAGGCCTTCGGCAACTTCGTGAGACCCGGTTTCAAAATAAAGGATTAAAAAACAGGGCCGGGGGTGTAGCTCGGAGGTAGAACGCCCCTGGGTTCAATCCCCGGTACCGCAAAAAAAAAAAAAAAAATTCAGGCCAAGTATAGAAAATGGAAAAAAAAATCTACTTTTCTTTTAAAAATAAAGAGTTTTTGTTTAAAGTGTCTTGGTATTTTTTATGTCTGTGTAAAGTTAATAGCTTTAATTTCCAAAAATACTTTCATATTCTTATGATAAAGAAAAGGTATCTCCGTTAGGACCTCATAAAAACTTGTGTTTTCTGTAATCGATGGTTGTATATAAGTCTGCTTTGTGGTGACCTAATGTATAATTTTTTAAATCAAATGTCCATCAATTATAAATTTTTTAAAATTTTATTAATTAAATAAATGATACTCCTTCAACTTATTTTGCTTTAATTGCTTTATAATTATAAATAATAGTTTTTATTCAATATACCTGAATTCCGTCATAGACAAAATTATTACATAAGCTGAACTAAAAGAAATATAAAAAGGAGGGGTTAAAGTTCCTTGTTTTTCTCTCCATAGGTCTAAAGTGTGTGTGTGTGCGCGCGCACGCGCGCGCGTGAGTGTTTACTGGGGATTGAGCCCAGGGATCATTCTACCTCCAAGCCACCCCCAGTCCTATTTTATTTTTATTTTGAAACAGGGTCTCTCTAGGTTGATGAGAATCTCATTACTTGCTGAGACTGTCCTCAAACCTGCAATCCTCCTGTTTCAGCCTCCCAAGTACTAGGGTTTTACCACCATGCCCAGTTAAAATTAAAAAAAAAAAAAGATTCTTTCTGAATATGAGAAGAGAATCCTCCGTTTATTTACTTTAAAAAAAATCTTCGTTTTGGTAGACCATAGATTGGCTGGGTAGAAGTATGTTTGTAAAAGGAAATGTAACTTGGGAATTTCCAATTGGTTTGTTTCTCTGAAATTTCATTGGGCAAATTGCGCTAGTTGTACTTACCTGAGTTTTCCTCACTGAAGTAGCAATACTATCCTATATCCAAGAAAATGCGCAAGTCAGTAGGAATAAAATAAGTGTATTAATGTACACATACTTGACCACTGGGTCTTTCTGTCCCAAGAACATAGCATGAGTAGATACGTATAAGCAGCATTTCATTGCAGACGTGGACTGACTGTAAATTAGCTTGGTTTGTAGCTTCCTGCTAGTGTACTTCCATTCATTGTATTTGTCAGACTCCTTTGCACACCGGAGTTTTGGGTGTCGCTTAGACTGTTGATCAGATGCACTAATGTGGTCCAGGCGAGGTTTGAGGGTGTGGGTCGCACATGGAGTGCTTCTGGAGCTGGCGGCTCCCTTGGCCACCTGGTTCATAGAAGCACAAGATAGTGTTTTTTCTCACCTCTGCTGGCTCTTTAGACCATTTTGTATGCTGCAATGTAGTTGTCTCCCTGTGGGTCAGTCTGTTAGTCATGAAATCAACTCATTGGGACATAGCCAGCATTAAAAAAAAATTGGATAAAGGACGACACATGTCAGAAAGGTAAATATCTTGAAGTTCCTTTGAATTACATATTTATGTGAACACGTGTTTAAATTATTTCTGGAGTCCATAAAATTTAGATAAATCCTTTTCTGCTAAACTAGACAGTGGATTCTGTCTGAACTGAACCCTGACCAGGATAACAGTTGAGTAAGAACTAGTATTATGTGGCTACTGAGAGATACTGATCTTAATTTACATAGTTATGGTTAGTGAGTACTTGTAGAAGGTCTGCTAGTAAGCATTTAGTAACTATCATTTGTCTGTGAGTAGATACAATGCCCATTTTATAGATGTCAAGAATAGGCTCAGAGAGTGTTTTAGTCGGCTTTTCCATCACCAAAGTACCTGACAGGAACAACATAAGAGGAAGAAAAGTGTATTTGGCTCACAGTTCAAGAGGTACACTCCATAGTAGGCCAGTTCAAAAGTAGAAATGGCCACACTGTGGTGGAGGAAAGCTGAGCTCAACTCAGTGATGACCATAAGCAGGAAGTGATAAGAAGTGACCAGGGACAGATACAGGCCCCAAGGCCATACCCCCAGTGACCTAGCTCCCTTCAACATGCCCCACTTGCCTAAGTTACCATCCAGTAAATGCATTCAGGTTCTTATTCCTTCAGAGGATTTATCAACTGATGAGAGTAGAGCTCTGATTCCATTTTACCTCTGAATAATTGCAATGTAGACATGCTTTCAACAAGTGAGCCTTACCAGGGACACTCCAAACCCTAACTAACAGGAGGTTGACTATTAAATTTCAGCTAATGACCCTTGTCTCAGTCCACTCTGTGCCGTTAGAAGAAACCTAAGACGGTAATTTATAATGAGCAGAAATGTATTGGCCCACAGTTCTGGAGGGCAGGAAGTCCAAGATCAAGGCTCTAGCAGGTTTCCTCTCTGCTTCCAAGATGGCACCTCGTTGCTGCATGCTCCAGAAAGGAGGAATGCTGTCTCCTCTGGTGGCAAAAGAGGCCACTCCCATAAGCCTTTTTATAATGGCATTAGTCTATGAGGATTCTGCGCTCTTGACCTGCTCCTGTTAGGCATCACCTAGTACCGTTGGATTGGGCAGTTAATTTCCAACACATGAACTAGGGGACACATTCAGATTATAACAACCACTTGAAACTCGGGTCCTGCCAGGCTCAGTGGTGGCACACCCTGTAATCCTAGTACTTGGGAGGCTGAGACAGGCAGATCGCAGGTTCATGGTCAGCCTAAGCAACTTAGGCACTCTTAGGCCCTGTTTCAAGATTAAAAAAAGTAAATAACAGGGCTGGGGATGTAGCTCAGAAGCAGCATGGCCCCTGGATTCAGTCCCCGGTACCGCATCACACCACAAACACACACACTCAGATCCTTATGACTTCAAGCCCTTAATCGCAATAACCTAATCTCTTCCAAGTGGTAGAAGTCAACAATATAGGGGGAGAGACTTGTGAAAGTCCTGTTCTAGTTTGTTTATACCTAGAGTATGTCCCCACCTGGGTACCATGTTTAAGGGAACATGCTCACGTAGGAAGCTGCTCTGGACTTGGAACCATAATTATGTGGAGTAGATGAAAGACCCAGGGTATTTTATTTAGGGAGGATAATTGTATGTTGGGAATGGGAGAAATACAGAGGAAGGTGGCTAGAGACAGTCTTTGTTACATAGTAGATGTAATTATATTTTAAAGACTCAGGAAAGGAATTAGCTTTATTATCTGGGTCTCAAACTGGGACTAGGGTCTGGGGATTTAATGTATCAGATGATGGTAGCATAGGGGCAGACTCATGGAACTTCCTAAAACAGCAAAATTAATAAAATTAAAGTATAATAAAATCAATATGGAAGAAAATAACTGTCAGGATTACTGGAGATTGACTTTCTGTGTTATTTCTGTAAAGCTGGAACATTATATTTTTACTTTGTGAAATATAAAACTTGGGAAACGTGTAAAACGTAAGTGAACAGTACAGTGCTTAACGACAGGACTGGAACACTGAAATAACAATTACCAAAGTGACCAAGCAGAACAGTGCCACCATGCCAGGAGTGGACCCCTTCTCACTTGTGCCACACTTCTAGAGTGACCATTCCCTTGATATTTAAAGTAGTATTTTCTTTTTCTTTAAAGTTTGCCACATATCCACATCAAGTTTCATTGTGCCTGGTTTTGAACTTTATAACATGAGTCTTTATTGTATCATACGGAATATTCTCCCTAAAAGTCACCTGCGCTCTATCTACTCAGCTCTTCCTCCACCTCCCCTTCCAACTGATCTTTTCACTGTCTTCATCGTTTTGCCTTTTCCCGAGTGTCATATAGTATGTAGCCTTTTCAGATTGGCTCCCATGTTTTTCTTTTCCAGTGCTGAGAATGAGACCTGAGGTCTTGCGCATGCTAAGCATATGCTGTACTGCTGAGCTACAACCCCATTCCTTACTCAGATTTTCTGTTTCTTGTGTTGGTTTTGGTAGTGTGAATCATTTTAGGAATTGCCTCATTTCATCTAAGTTATATAACGTTGATACACAGTTGTTTATAGTATTCTCGTAGTCCTTTTTATTTCTGTAAGGTCAGTACAAATGCCCTCTTTTGTTCCTGATCGTAGTAATTTGAGTCTTTTATTCTTGGTTAGGTAAGCCAAAGATTTGTTAATTTCATTGACATTTTTAAGAACTAAGCATTGGTTTTGATTTTTCTGCTTTTTCTATTCTCTCTTTTTTTTTTTTTTTTTTTTTTGCAGTACTGGGGATTGAACCCAGGGGTGTTCTACCTCTGAGCTACATCCCTGGCCCTATTTTTTATTCTTTATTTTGAAACTGGGTCTCATGAAATTGTGGAGGCCTCACTAAGTAGCTGAGGCTGGCCGCGAACCCGGATCCTCTGGTCTTCGCCTCCCAAGTACTGGGATTACAAGCATGCACTACCATGCCTGGCTTTTCTTCATTTTTAACATGGTCATTTATAGTTATAAATGAAAAGTAAAAAATAAAATAAGTTATAAAGTGGTACCTTAGCTGGGCGTGGTGGCGCACGCTTGTAATCCCAGTACTTTGGGAGGCGGAGACCGGAGGATCCCGGTTCGCAGCCAGCCTCAGCTCTCCCTCTCTCTCTCCCTGTCTCTATCTATCTATCATCTATCTATCTATCTATCCATCTATCTATCTATCATCTATCTATCTCTATCTCTCCTTAGTGAGGCCCTCCACAACTTCGTGAGACCTGGTTTCAAAATAAAGCATAAAAAATAGGGTCGGGGGCGTAGCGCGGAGGTAGAACGCCCCTGTGTTCAATCCCCGGTACCGCAAAAAATATATATATAAAAAATAAATAAATAAAATAAAGTGGTACCTTCAATGTTATCTCAAAATGAATGGAGCCCCTTCCACTGTAATTCCATGGCGCTGGCAAAGTTCAAAACAGACCAAATAGGTAAGCGAACTTTAAGATTTTCTCATTACAAGAGTTATAATATATTTACATTTATTACCCACTTACTGTCCATTATATTTTGCGGTGGGGCCTTTCTGGTCTGAGCAGGTGTTCTAGCAGGTGATAGTGTTATGCTAATGAGGTTTGGTTCCTTGACTCTGCATCACTCCAGTCAGCCAGACTCAGTGGGTGGCAAAGGAGAGAACAGGGAAGTATTCTTTTCTTTTTTTAATTAACTTTTTATTAAGAGGGTTTCACTAAGTTGCTGAGAGTCTCTATGAAGCTGGCCTCGATCCTCCTGTCTCAGCCTCCCAAGCGCTGGGATCACAGGCGTGCACCACCATGTCGAGCTAGAAGTATTCTTTTCTAAAGGCAAGCTTTTCCATTAGAAAGGAAACCAAAGTTTGTTACTCACGGTCAAAGAGAAGCATGATTTTCATCTGTAGGACTGCACCTTATGGTTTTCAGATTAACTACAAATCAAATACCATCCTATCAGTCTTAGTCCTTCCCAGCAGGGACCAAGCAGTTTTCATCTTCGACGGTTCTGTCTCACTGTGCCCATGATTCACTACAATCCTTGGTGCTATATACATCAAGAGAAATAATCAGGGAGTGTCCTACAAACTAATTAGAGTTCTATCCATTAATTTACTGTAGTGGCTGTTTGCAGAGGAAACCACACAGTAGTACTAGCCTGGGTTGGCAGGGGACACCAAGGCCCAATATTTGGGTCTCGTAGCACTTTCCCTACACAGTTCTTCCTGCTACTTGGCCCTCTCCATACCACCTGGCAGAAGATTATTACCTCAACTTCATTTCTCATCTTCCTGTGTTTTATTCATGGAAAAATGGTGGGAAGCTGGAGGGCTAAGATATGTAGGCCCTGGGAGTATTGTGCATCATCAGAGTTTGGAGTTAATGAGCCTTGACATAACTGGCATAATTACATGTGTTGAGTAGTACATTGTCATATAGACGGTTCTCAGCAGGGCTGCTACTCCAGTCCTCTTGTGTTGACTGTCTATTGACTATCTTCCAAATCACCTATTTCTCATTTGCCCTTCTTTCCTTCTGCATGTTCACTTCTAGCGGTGCTCCCTGGCAGGAGAGGATCCGTAATAGTTTGTACTATCTGTGCTAGCCAACTGCTTACTTCTACCACATACCCCTAAGCTAGTGGCAATAGACTAGCACTTCAGGTTACAGAGGGCAGAAACCCTACCAGCCAAATTCACTTACAATATTTGTAGTGATACTTAAAGATTCGGAGAACGTCTCTGGATATAGAAAAAAACTTTACAGGCAACATCCACACCAAGAGGCACATGGATCATTCTAGTAAAGATAATAATGTAATCCTTGATTCAGGCATTTAAAGCTATTTTATCTTCTGTGTATTAATGTGAAATGTATGATTTTTTTCTGTATTTGACCTGATCCTTTCAGCTAAAAAATACCCTTTCGTATTACATATCATCCTAAGAAGATAAATGAGTGGGGGAGGAGTAACTTCAAAAGTAAAAATGCTTTTGTGAAGAGACTTCTTGAACGTTTGGAGATGGATGAAATATCCAGTGTTTTGATATTGCTCTTTTTCTTACTGTAAAGAGAATGAAAAAATGAAAAAAATAAGTGAAGCTGAAATTTTTACTGTGATAATTCTCTCTAGAACTACATGATGAAAACAGTATATTGAAGAAAGGTGTTTTTTTTTATGGTACTAGGGATTAAACCCAAGGAATTTCTACCCCTGAGCCACATCTTCAGCCCTATTTCATTTTTTGTTTTAAAATAGGGTCTCACTAAGTTGCTGAGGGCCTTGCTAAGTTGCTGAGGCTGGCCTTCAACCTGTGAGCCTCCTGTCTCAGCCTTCTAAGTATTGGGATTACAGGTATGCACCACCACACCCAGCATAAGGTATTTCTTTTGGGAGAATTTTAAAAGATCCAGGATGTCTCATGAAGAAAAAAAGCCTAGTAACTATGAAAGTAAGGTTGTAGAGAAAAATTAAGATTAACAAATAATTAAATTATGTCTTGGTTTGATCTTGATTTTCAAAATGGATTTTACAGATGAATAAAGAAACCTCTTGGAAAGTATATACCAAAATATTTATTATCTTTGGCTTTTGGATTTGCTGGTAATTTTTTCCTTTTTGCATTATCTATATTTTAACATTTTTGTAACCATGAAAATTATATAACTTGGTTAAGAAAAGTCATTAAAATTTTATTATAAACTGGGCATGGTGGTACACACTTGTAATCCCAGTACTTGGAAGACTGAGACAGGAGGATTGCAGGTTCGAAGCCAGCCTCAGCAATTTAGTGAGGACCTCTGCAACTTCGCAAGACCCTGTTTCAAGATAAAAAGTAAAATAGGGGTGGGGGTATATACCTCAGAGGTAGAATGCCTCTGGGTTCAAACCCCAGTACCACACACACACAAAATTATTATAAAATATCTTTTGGAATTGTGACTGAATTTACTACTTTAATGAATGTTATTAATATCAAAATAATAATAATAAATGTTATTAATATCTACTCTTTTCTAACAGAGATCTTAAATAAAAATAAGCTTTCCGGTATTAATGTTTTAGTGATAAAATAAGAACATGTCAGATAATCTGGGGTCCCTTCCAAGCTCTCATGAATCTTAGAAAGGGCCCAACTGTGTGACTGTGGGAAACTACTGCCACCTGGTGGCAGCTATCTAAAGCGAGGCTGTATGTAAGGGATAGAAGCACCATCATTCACTCACTCATTCCTGTTTAATTTGCTAGCATCTATGTGCAGGCAAGTGCCAGCATCATTGTTCATTCAATTTGTTTTTTTTCTGGAGGATGTAAGTGAAACAAGCAAGACATGACCCATCACATGCTAACAACCAAGACATGACCCATCACATGCTAGCAACCAAGACATGACCCATCACATGCTAACAACCAAGACATGACCCATCACATGCTAACAACCAAGACATGACCCATCACATGCTAACAACCAAGACATGACCCATCACATGCTAACAACCAAGACATGACCCATCACATGCTAGGATTATCACCTTGAGGGCATCATTTAACCTCCTGGGTCTCTCTTCCCATGGGGGTGGAGGGAAAGACAATAGCACCTACTGTACATTATTAGAAAATCTAGAGATGATATATGTAAAGTATTTTACACAGTGCATGGCAAAGAATATTTGCTCAATAAATGGTAACAATTATCATTAGAAAGATTGCATTTAGTAGGGCAGTAAGACAAATGTAGAAATACGTGCAGGTTGCGCTCGCTTCATGTGAAAATACAAAGAAGACACACAGCACACTCAGAAAATGGCAAAACTGAAGTTCAAATAGGCTGGTCTATAGAGGACGCGTAGAGAATTGTTAATAGCTTGCAGGTCTGTCTCGAGGGCCCCAAATGCCAGGAAAACAATGGCCAGCCACCAAAGAGTTTTGGACAAAGAACAACATCTCCAGGGATGAGCTTCAGGAGTATGGTAACTCATCTCATGTCTGACGAGTTTCAGAAGCCACTGCCCACGCAGCCAGCGTAAGAGCAGAGAATGGCAAAGGACAGGTAGATGGGAAAGAGACTGAGAGACTGTAAAAGCAAAGTTGTGAACGAAGCTAAATGACTGAAGATGTTTTTAGATTCCAAATGAACGACCTACAGCAAAGGGAAGCTAAGATATGCTTGTTGTCTTGGTACCAACCAAACCACAGCGGATGTGGGACTACACACCAGGGCTCCTTATTCTGGGTCTAATCCCCCTCCCCACCCATGGAAGATGTTAACCCCACTTTCCACTGGCATGAGCGCTGAACCAAAGATAAGGTTGGCCTTCGTATGGCACACCGTACAAGCACATAGGAAAATTACTTTTTGTGACTACTATCCAATGTGCCAGGGGTTAGAGAGGAAATAAGACAAAATACTCTTCCACAAGTTCAAAGGGCATTATGCTTTGAGGAAAATAAAAATCCCAAGTATGTCCCCTTTTGAAATCCCTGTGGGATTTCTAGTGGCTTCACTCTCAGTGGACAAGAAATGTATATCTATATATATATTTTTTTTTTTGCGGTACCGGGAATTGAACCCAGGGGCGTTCTACCTCCGTGCTAGGCCCCCGGCCCTATTTTCTTATACTTTATTTTGAGACCGGGTCTCACGAAGTTGCAGAGGGCCTCACTAAGGAGAGAGAGAGAGAGAGACAGGGAGAGAGAGAGAGAGAGAGAGAGAGAGCGAGAGCTGAGGCTGGCCGCGAACCCGGATCCTCCGGTCTCTGCCTCCCAAAGTACTGGGATTACAAGCGTGTGCCACCACGCCCGGCTATATCTATATTTTGGCATCTAAGAGAAGCAGGCAATTTCTGAAGTGATGTTTTGACAAATAGTAGCCTAGATCAGGGCAAATGACAGGAAGCTCTCAGAAAATAAACTCTGACACGAGCACAGGCAAATAACGATATAATCCCCTGCAGCTACCTGTTTGAAATGGAAACGTTTGGAATGATAGGGGGGAATCATATTAGGAAAAGACTAATGCTGTGTGAGGGTCCTGTCAAATGGGGAGTGTAGATGATTTTATAATAGTGGAATAATATGGTTCAGAAAAAAGGAAGGTGCCTGTCGGCTGAGACTGTGTTCGATTATCATAGAAGAGATGAAACACTTTTTTCATAGTCAGAAAAATCAATATACAGCCAAAGAAGAGAAGCTGTTTGATGATAAGGTAATAAAAACTTCAAAGGGGGAAGTTAAGAATGTTTCCTAATTCATTTCAGCTTAAACTGATTGCCGTGCCCGTCTCACGCTGTCTGCCAGCCCTTTCTCTGGAATATGTTACCCAGTCTCCTTGGAATCATTACCCCGGTTCCTTGGAATGGAAACTGTGTCAGTCTCTGGGGCTGAGTGGGAGGGAAAACGGTGCTGGCAGAAAGAGGAAGTGTTTTTTCAATTTAGAGCCAGAAGTAAGTGCTGACATTGTCTCACATGTGTTTGGGGACAATGGCAAATGCCAATGGTAACACATCCACTTTTCCCAGTCCCTGGGGTTCAGAGGTATTTGGCAGGAGACTGTGAAAGCCTCAGCTACTTCTCCCCCACCCCACCCCTGCCAGAAAAAATCCCTGAATTTCTTTCCTCCCTCTTGGGACTATGAAAGGGGGATGACACACGTAATTCCCACCTTGGCATTATCAACATCATTATTCAGAATGAGTGCTTATTATTTCCCTACCCATTATTTTGAAACAAAAAGTTCATTTCCCTTATAAAACTTCACTCCCTCTCTTGAGAAAGCACACCTTTTGGGGAGTTTGAACATTAGCCTCAGCTGACTTCAGAGCTGCACTAAACAAAGCGTGTGTTTTCTAGGCCAGTGTAGACAAAGGTGAGGGAGAGGTGCTGGTTAGTCACGCTGGCACCACCCCACACCTCCCTCCCCCCATCACTGACCGGGCTTCCAATCCTTTCTGTGGAGCCAGGGCTGTGGTAGCTACTTAGCCCTTTGGTTAAGATTGAGAGAAATGGTTTCTTTTTAAGGTAATTTTATTTAGGTACAGCATAATGTCTGCATTGAACATCTTTGCCATGTTTTGCTTGTGCTTTCTCCCAGAGACTTATCTGTGGGAGTAGACGATAACCTTTTAACTTTGTTCTGATTTAATTATCTGCACCACTTTTTTTTTTTTAAAGAATCAGTTGTTAGTACTTGAATTATAATACAAAGAGTAAGAGGAAGAGAGCTAGCATTTTTAAATGCTATAAAAACCAAGTACTATGCTAATTTTATTACTTTTACCTGAAGGAGGTATTTTACAGACCTGGGACAGAATTCCTGTTAGGGTGAAAACTAGTGTCTTTATTTTTAGGAACTCAGAAAGTGTGTTTGTGTGTGTGTGTGTGTGTGTGTGTGTGTGTGTGTGTGGTATTGGGGATTGAACCCAGGGGCATTCTACCTCCAAGCTACACCCCTGGTCCTTTTTATTTTTGTTTTGAAACAGGGTCTCACTAGGTTGATGAGAGTCTCACTACATTGCTGAGGCTGTCCTCGAACCTACAATCTTCCTGTCTCAGCCTCCCAAATACTGGGATTACAGGCGTGCACCACCATGCCCAACTCAGCAAGCCATTCTGATGGGCTACCCAGGTATTAGAATTGGGTCCCAAAGTTCAAGGGTTTGGACAGCATGAGAAGGAGAGGCAGGGAGTTGTAAAGGACTCATTGGTGTGAGAAAGGGGATCCTAAAACATGGTACGAGGCTCAGGGAGAAGGGACAAGGAGAAGTGACCTGTATCAGGATTCTCCAAGGAACGTTTTTCATTTAGATTTTCACTGTGGAAATCCCAAGCATATACAAAAGTAAAAGCCAAAGTATAATGAAGCCCAGGTGCTCATCGTCCGCTTCAACAGTGATCATCTTATAGCTGACTTTGTTTCTTCTGGATCCCACCTGCTTTCCCACTCCCAACCCCCAATGAATTATTTTGAAGCAAATCCTACTCATTGTATTTTTTCATAGATTACATTGAAATCTGTTTGCCCAGCCATCTGTGCTTGTAGCTCCCCTCCTATTACCCACACTTCCTGTGTTGGTGGTATTTTGCAGGGGACTAAAAGAAAAAAAAAAAGGTTTGCATGAAAGCCAAAGTGAGAGAAGACAGTAGAATGGAGCTTGATACAAAGCTGAGGCTCAGTGACAGAGCTCCGAGGATCCTGCAAATGACTGGGGGAAAGGGGAGGGGAAGGGGATGCTAGTTTTTCTGCAGGAAGTTGGATAAAAGCTTTATACAGGAGTGTGTGTGTGTGTGTGTGTGTGTACATGTGCACGTGCTGTTATTAAAATGAGGAGTGACTCTGGAAGACTGGGGACAGCCAGACAGCTGGCATTTGGGTTACAGTTGCATATTCCAAGTTTCCTTTCCTTGAAAGGAAAGAAAATACTATATTTAAACACCATCTTTCAGTTTCTCAGTCAATAATTTCCCTTTCTGTCTCTTTCACAAATGCAGTCTCTAGACATCAATGCAAGGCATTTATTCTCTACATCGCCTTTCACAAATATGAAATCATTAAAGCAGAGAAGTTGTTAAGCAATTCCAATCCCAATTAAGTTTTCAAATGATTTCTGTGTAGCTCTGTTCTTGAACAACTTGTGGTGGAACCAGAAAAAATTACTGAAAGTTATGGAAAGCAGACCTGCATACTCGCATGATTCTCTCATTGAATTCTTGAGGTGGGGTACGGGGAGGAAAATAGTGACAATAATTGAACTAAATATAGATTTGTCGAATTAACGATGTACTTGAAGTTTATAAACAGAGGAATTTATGACTTGAAGTATCATCTTGTCTAAGACCCATCTACATGGTTTATAATTGCCCAAATAAGTCCAATGTTGAATAGACTGTGACCTTTTTTTGCATGTAGATAACATGAGTTATAATTATTTCCAGAACGCTCTGTCTTGAGAATTATTACTACGATTCTAAGGGAAAGAAAAAAAAATTTTAAGAAAAGAGAATGACATATTTCCTATCTTTATCAGATGATCTTTTATCAGATGTTTTTCAATCTTAGGAAAAGTAGAGGCTCTAGATGGGAACAAAAATTATAAGTAGTATTAAGATAGTAGATTGCTGAAAATATGACTATCCAGAGGCCTTAGAAAATAATATCCAGACATCCACTAGATGTCACTTGATGTTTGCTTAAAAAAATGTAGTAGATTTTATTTAAAAAAAAAAAAGGTTTATCTGCAATTATAAATCGACAGTTCCCAGTGGGTCCAAACTGGGAGAAACCAAGATGCAGCAATATGTGAGTGAAAGCAAAAGTCATTAGATGAGAACAATGGTTATGACTTTAAATAAAGTTTGAGTGGCTGCAGGGTTTGCATAATCCCTCCTGGCATTTGTGAGGGCGAAGAGAAGCCAGCTGCTTTGCCCTCCTGCTGTGTTTAAACAAAAATGGAAAATTGTAATGAACAGCTAGATTTTTCCTATCTTCCATTTTCTCTTCTCTTCCACCTCCCTTCTCATTTGTAGGAGAATGAGACTTGAAATGCTTGCGCTTTAATGAAGTCACTTGTAGCATTTTAAGATAGACTTTTCTTTGTTCAAATTTCTCCCTCCAAATTAAAACTGTTTTAATCCTCATTATCTCCGTGTAATGTATGTGACGAACATGCATGCAGGTCTCTAGACATTTAGTGAGGGTTTTCTGGGATAACCCACTTCCTGTATTTGCTCCAAATCCAATAATCAGATCCAGTAGAGACCATGTGCCCTGGGGATTTTGCTTTGTGTAACAGCTATTTGTTTATTTTTTTAACTGTCATTGTATTTTGGCTTCAGGATGGTTAAATAAGTCTCAGTATTAAGTCAACTTCTCTGACCCTGCCTATTTCCTGTCTTGTCAAACCTTTCCTTGTAAGAATAACAGGGTTCTTTTATTTGGTAGTGTGCAGCATGATGTTTTTGGCATGCCCAACATTTTTGACTTGCAAAAATTTGTGACCTCAAGTGTGAGAGAAGTGAATACTTTCTTTAGTACCTCACAGGGTTCCAATCTTAAAACGTGTCCTGTTGCCTGTGTGAGAATTGCGAAAGAATTATCAGCCTGTTTATCCTCCAAACTTCACAAATAATAAATACAGATAGATTTTTTTTAACCAAGTTACTAAAATTATTAAGCCAGTGAATACTTGGTGAACATTTTGCTGCTACTAAACTTATATAATTCCTCAAACTGGCCTAGTTATACATAGATGTGGTGCTTTTATTTACTGTCTTCTAAGAAATTCATACCTTTATACTCTTCAAACCAACACAGGTTTTCTAGCAGGGGTGGTACCTGCCTGGTCTTTATATATCCAAATCTATATGTTTGTCAAAAGGATTCTATAACAGACGAACCACCAAAATCAAACGTCTCAACCAAGAGTTCCTTACCCCTGCTGCCATTGACACTTTTTTTTTAAAGGTGGCTATTTGATAGTATTTTCTCTATCTTTTGGGTTATCTTTTCTTTTTCAATATTATGGACATACATGCTGGGCGTGGTGGCACAGGCCTATCATCCCAGTAGTTGGGAGGCTGAGACAGGAGGATTGCAGGTTCGAGGAGAGCCTCAGCAATGTAGTGAGACTCTCAGCAACCTAGCAAGGCCTTATTTCAAAACAAAAAAGTAAAAAAGGGCTGGGGATGTAACTTGGAGGTAGAGTGCCTCTGGGTTCAATCCCCAGTACTACAAAAACATTTTCAACTAATTCCTCACATTTTTTGGAAACAGGGTCTTGCTAGGTTATAAATAAATAAATAAATAAATAAATAAATAAATAAATAAATAAATGGGCTGGGGGTATAGCTCAGAGGTAGAATGCCCATGGGTTCAATCCCCTGTACAAATTAATAATAATTATATGGACAGTATGACAGTAAAATTAATAATAATTATATGGACAGTATGACAGTAAAAACCACAGTAAACCATCTCTTACTTTCAAAGATTGACTGCTACTAAATATTTATTTTAAAATATTGAAAACTAATTAGAACTTGAAGAAAGTAGATTGGGTTACTTTGAAGGTACCAGGGAATAAATTCTTATAATCACATAGCAGCTGTTCTGATAATTTTCTGAAAGTCTAAGCCAACAAAAATCTTCTACATATCTGAAGTAGTTGGAATTTGGTTAAAAAACTGACCATCTAGTAGTTCTCTCTTTTTATCTTTAGCCTAGAAATATTATTCTAATAAAGAGCCTGTGAGAGGCAACAACAACAAAACAAAAACAAATGCTGAGAACTGAAAAGATGCATTCATCTTAATCTGGAATGCTTTTCCTCCAAAGGTTTGAAACACAGAGCTATAAACTCAATTTAGATTTTCTTAGACTTGTCTTCAAGCTTCCTTCTATTGTTCATTGCCATTAGATATTTCTTCCCAGAACAGAATTAAATTCTATTACCAAGATGTATTTCATTTATACCACACATATATGTTTTCCTACTCTACCACAGCACAAGCCACTGTTATGTTATCTTCCCTTTATAGGAAAAAATTGAAGCATAGTAATACCAGATATTAATTTTATCAAGCTTCATTTGTTCACGTGTGTGCATGTGTGTGTGTGTGTGTGTGTGTGTGTGTGTGTGTGTTGCTGGGGATTGAACCCAGGGATATTCTACCTCCAAGCTACAACCTCAGCCCTATTTAATTTTATTTGGAAATAGGATCTTGCTAAATTGCTGGCAGCCTCACTAAGGTTAAGTTGCTGGGGTTGGCTTCAAACCTGTGGTCTGCCTGTGTCAGTCTCCCAAGTACTGGGATTACAGGAGTGCACCACCACGCCCAACTATTTTTTCACTTTTAATATAAAGTTATAATATGACATAATAAAATGAAAAGCATTTTAAAAATTAAAAACCAACTTTTTTTTTAAATTGGGGATTGAACCCAGGGGCACACAACCTCTGAACTATACCCCAGCCCTTTTTATTTTTTATTTTGAAACAGAGTCTCACTAAGTTGCTGAGGCTGGCCTTGAACCTACAATCCTCCTGTTTCAGCCTCCCAAGTACTGGGGTTACAAGCATGCTAAAACCAACATGTTTTGAAAGAAACAACCTTCAAGTTAAAAAGATGAAACCCAAGAGTAAAACCCGTAGGTAATTGACAGTCTTATCTTTATTGTAGAGCATTGTGGGTCTGGGCAGACTGTATGGGTCCAATCTTAGCCCTGTCATTTTCTAGTTGTAGATTTGTGTCACTTAATTGACCTCTCTGAGCTGCAGGTACCTCTTCTGGTAAAATGGGGATATTATACTCCTTATGTCAGTTGTTTTGAAGACTAAGTAAGTCCTATTTTCAAAATACTTAGCACAGGCCGGGCGTGGTGGCGCATGCTTGTAATCCCAGTACTTTGGGAGGTGGAGACTGGAGGATCCGGGTTCGCGGCCAGCCTCAGCTCTCTTTCTCTCTCTCTCCCTGTCTCTCTCTCTCTCTCTACTTAGTGAGGCCCTCTGTAACTTCGTGAGACCTGGTTTCAAAATAAAGTATAAAAAGTAGGGCCAGGGGTGTAGCGCGGAGGTAGAACGCCCCTGGGTTCAATCCCCGGTACCGAAAAAAAAATGCTTAGCACAGGGCCTACCTAATCCCTAGTAAATGCTTAATAAAATCTACTATCATTGTCATAAGTTCAGACAATTATGTCCTTACATACTTTGGCCAATTGGTACTTTATGGAGTCTTTTGTTGTTGTTGCCATTTGTTTGTTTGGTACTAGGGATTCAACTCAGGAGTCTTTTACCTTGGAGCTATACCCCCAGCCCTTTTTATTTTTTTTTTTATTTTGAAACAGGGTCTGGCTAAGTTGCTGAGGCTGGCCTCGAACCTGCAATCTTCCTGTCTCTGCCTCCCAATTATTGGGATTACAGGTGTGCACCACCATGCCTGGCTTATATGGAGTTTTTAATATTTTCTTTTTTTTTTTTTTTTTTTTTGCGGTACCGGGGATTGAACGCAGGGGCGGTCTACCTCCGCGCCACACCCCCGGCCCTATTTTTTATACTTTATTTTGAAACCGGGTCTCACGAAGTTGCGGAGGGCCTCGCTAAGGAGAGAGAGAGAGAGAGAGACAGAGAGAGAGAGCGAGAGAGCTGAGGCTGGCCGCGAACCTGGATCCTCCGGTCTCCGCCTCCCAAAGTACTGGGATTACAAGCGTGCGCCACCACGCCCGGCTGGAGTTTTTAATATTTTCTAATGAGAATATTGAAAAGAATTGAGTTTTGGGGGTCAAATTTTCAATGTGACTATTACACCTGAAAATACATCTCAAATTTGGTCTGTGTTTAGTTCTACTACATTAATACCAACCAGGAACCAATAAAATTTCTTGTTATAAATCCTTCAGAGCCAGGCGTGGTGGTGCACACTTGTAATCCCAGTACTTGGGAGGCTGAGACAGGAGGATCACAGGTTCACAGCCAGTCTCAGCTACTTAGTGAGGCCCTCCACAACTTAGTGAGACCCTGTTTCAAAATAAAGAATAAAAAATAGGGCTGGGGTGTAGTTTGTAGGTAGAATGCCTCAGGGCTCAATCCTCAGTACTGCAAAAATAAATAAATAAATAAATCCTTCATATTTGTAGAACATAGAAAAAATATTTTAAAATTGCTTTAGAGCATTCATTAATCTAAAGGGTATTTTGAAAAACAGTTGTTAAATATGTTTCCACACAAGAGAGAATACAATGAGACATTGATTAATATAAAATATATTCACTTGGGAGGACACAAAAAGATGGCGACATAGAGGGAGACAATGTGTTTCAGTCACTCTGAGCCTTGGAACTCAACCACCCGGGAAGACTGCTTCTTGACAAGGGAAGAAAAGCAGCGAAAACTCAACAAAACAACAAAAGTTGAACTGTGGCAGAGTTAGAGCCAGAAGAGAGAGCAGAGGACTATAAAGAGCTTCATGTGTCTCACCTGGTGAACAAGAGCGGCGGCGGCAGAGCCATCTTGGCCAGGCCCCATCGAGGCCCGCCGCTGCTGGCACCGTAGCTCCCAGAGACCTCCAGCAAAGAAACAATAGATTATTGTGAAGCCAGTGGCTACAGACCATCACCAAAAGCAGTCGTCATTTCTCTCCACTCTCTGACAAAAACTCGGCTACCCAGATGACCCACCCAGACCTTGCGGCTACAGCTGAACCTGTCTCTGCCTGCAGGGACCAGGAGTGGCACACATCAAGACCATCAGTTAACAAGCCATCCCAGTGGGAGTCCGCCCTGTGTGGCCACAGAGACTTGCGTGGCAAGGAATAGACTCATGGGGTCTGAGACTTTGCAAATCATCCCTGCGGAGGTGGGGGTGGGAGCTACTGTCAGACACAGAAGAAACATGAATTAGTAGACCTTCCCTAGAGACATTTGGGAGGGAGGGGCCTATAGTCCACAGATCACCAACATTTGTAGGGTCTCGGGTTCACCACAGGACACCCAGAAATGGTGTCTGTGAAGGGAAATAACTCAGCCTACTGAGTTGCAGGCTTGGAAAGCAATAGCTCCTGGCCATGTTTGGGCACTACAAGCACCAATGCCAGAGACCAACAAGGTCTCACGTGCTCACAGCCACCCAGAGCAGCAGTGGTGTCCCTGGAGCTGAATAACTGAGCCACCCAAGCCCCCAGCTTAGAACTATACAATCTCTCCCTGACAAAGTTTGGACCTTGGGTGGAGAGTGGTGGCAACAGCGCCATCTTGGCCAGGCTGCACCTAGAGGCCAGCAGGCCAGGGGCCCGGCAGCGTTTCACTTGATCACAGCCACAGGCTGGGAACTCAACACTGTCTCCGCCAGCAGAGTTTGTGCCTGGCACACATGCTAGTGGCTGACAGTGCTCCACATGATCGTAACAAGCTGATCAGGGGTGGTGTCCCAGGAGCCATCAAAGCTCAGAGAGCCGGGCCACAGCTCAGAACATGGAAATTGCTGGCTTTGCTGAGCCTAAGCCCACAGGCCATTGAGGCCGGAGGTCAGTGCTCTGTAGTATCATGGGTTCACAATCAGCAGAGCATTGGTGGTGTCTGTTGGGCACTAGATCTGCAGCAGGCTACAGGCTCTGAAAAGAACATAGTCTCTGGCCCTGCGGAGTTTGGGCCTGGAGAGCACAGCGACCTGCAGCCAATCAGAGACTCCTATTTGTCTGCACTAAGAACTCTGTCTAGTTAAAGAGGCTCTGGGGGACATACTCAGTTTGATTATACTCAGTTTGATTATATGGCCGGGCGTGGTGGCACACGCTTGTAATCCCAGTACTTTGGGAGGCGGAGACCAGAGGATCCGGGTTCACAGCCAACCTCAGCGCACATGCGCACGCGCGTGATCTCTCTCTCTCTCTCTCTCTCCTCTCTCCTGTCTGTCTGTCTGTCTGTCTCTCTCTCTCTCTCTCTCTCTCTCTCTCCCTCTCCCTAGTGAGGCCCTCCACAACTTCGTGAGACCCGGTTTCAAAAATAAAGCAAAAAAATAGGGCCGGGGGTGTAGCGTGGAGGTAGAACGCCCCTGCGTTCAATCCCCGGTACCGCAAAAAAAAAAAAAGTTTGATTATGTGAGTCAGATTGGTCGAGACAAATATATATCCCCAGCATAGACCTTATTATAAAGGGATACCAAATAGACACAGGACTCACACACAAAGAAAAAGAAGATGCCAACACAACAGAAATACAAACCTGAGAACTCTGAAAATATGAGAATGAAGAATAGTGAGGAGACGATAAACTCTCACAACTCAACAACAAGGGAGATCACCAATATTGATCTGCAGGAAATGTAAGAAGAAGAATTCCTAATTTTGATGTTTAATATGATGAAAGGCCTCAAAGAAAGTGTACAGGAAATGAAGGAGGAAATTGAGGCCCTAAGAAAACCAAAAAGAAGCTTTGAAGCCGGGTGTGGTTGCGCACACTTGTAATCCCAGTACTTGGGAGGCTGAGACCGGAGGATCCGAGTTCACAGCCAGCCTCAGCTACTTTGTGAAACCTTTTGCAACTTATTGAGACCCTGTTTCAAAATAAAGAATAAAAAAATAGGGCTGGGGGTGTAGCTCAAAGGAAGAATGCCCCTGGGTTCAATCCCCAGTGCCGCAAAAAAAAGAGGCTTTGAGAGAAATGAAGGAGTCAATAAATTAATTAAAGACTGCAATAGAAGCCAACTCTGGCTGGATAGACTACATGGAAAACAGGGTATCACTCTTGGAAGATAGTTCATTCAAGACTGAAAACACAGTGAACAATATATAGAAGACATTACAACACAACCTGAACAGCCAAGAAATACGGAACAATACAAAATGTCCTAAATTACAGATAAAAGGCATTGAAGAAGTTCTAGAAGCATAAACTAAAGGTAGCAGAAACCTCTTCAGAGAAATAATTTCAGAGAATTTTCCAAACATAGAAAAAGACTTGGACATCCACATACAGGAGACATTCAGAACACCAAAAAGATAAGATCAAAGAAGGACTTCCTCACACCACGTAATAATCAAAATGACTAACATAGAGGCCAAGGAAAGAATCTTAAAAGCAGCGAGAACAAAAGAACAGGTGACATTCAGGGGCAAAACAACAAAAATCACTCCAGACTTCTCAACCCAAGTCATGAATGCCAGAAGGGACTGGTATGATGTACTCCAGACCCTGGAAGAAAAAAACTTCCAACCAAGACTGCTATATCTAGCAAAGACATCATTCAACATTGATGGAGAAATAAAAACGTTCCAAGACTGTGGTGGACTGGTTGCTTGCTGCTTGCTGAAGTCCTTCACATGAATGACTCTGGGGGGTCCGAAATTATTTTTTAATATCGGGGTCGCTCAAGGAGGAGCCAGGCAATTCTCCTGACCTCCTGCAGCCAGCATCCTTTTTTTTTTTTATTAAGGGTTTAAACAAAGCAAATGGCAAGGAGGTCGCGAGTTAAGTTTAGGGTTACAGGCTAAGTTTTAGGAAAAGGCAGTCACAAGCTAGGTTTAGGGTGTGGCAGTCTAGGGAGGGGCAAGGTAAACATTTCAGGGAGAATAGGAGATCATCATAGTCCACCTTGTGATCCCATCTGGTCCAAGGAAACTTGTCTGTTTGCAGACAATTTCTACTATGTACTATGTACATAGCTAAGCCAGTCCAAAATGGTGACCTCATTCCATGGGCTAAAATGGCTCCCAACACAAGACAAACAGAAACTTAAAGAATTCATGACTAACAAGCCACCACTAGAGAAAATACTTAAAGAAATACAACACAAAGAAGAAAAAAGAAGCAAAGTCCAGAACCAGAGAAGAGGCAAACTCCACAAGTGTGTTAAGAAGTCTAGGATCTGAATGTCTATTGTTCTTTTTAGTTTAAAATATCCTATTGTTCTTTTTAGTTTAAAATATCCTCAGTATCTTGTAAAGCATTGACCCAGTGATAAATACAATCCATACTCACAGAACAGTCTTGCTTATTACTATCATATTTGAGATTGTTTAGCAATCTTAATGCTGTGGGTTAAGAGGTGATATGATTAATATAAATAATCTATTAATAGTAGAGCAAGTAAAGTACTGTGATAGCCTAAACAAGGGTGCTCATCAGATATTAAGCTGCAGTATTTGCAATAAACATAACGATCCAAGAAATGCAAATAGAATGAAGACGACAAAGTGCAGATGTCTTAACATGACCACTCACTCTCTTGAACACTTGTGCACAACAGGACAGTGTGTTTTTTCACATTTATTGAAATTAGGTAATCCTTCTGTGTTTTTCTTACATATTTTCCATCACTCATTGATCGACTTTGTAAGGCCAGCATTACAGATGGTGCTAGAGTTGTGCTTCCAATGGAAATCCATTAGTACAATGGCACCCTGGCCCCTTGAAAGAGGGCTTCTGTCTGCACAGGAAAGCCTGCCGCAGGAGTGATGGAAGGTTTCCAACACAATATAATACTCTACTCACACTATTTCACATTTTAAGTCCTTTGCACTTGTAACTAAGTTAACATTTATTAGACTTCCTATTCTATATAAATATGAGCTCAGAAATAGAGACAGATCAGCTGGGCATGGTGGCACACGCCTGAAATCTCAGTACTTGGGAGGGTGAGACAGGATAGCAGGTCCGAGTCCAACCTTAGCAACTTAGTGAGACCCTCAGCAATTTAGCAAGACCCTGTCTCAAAATAAATAAAATAAAGCTGGGGGTATATCTCAGAAGTTCAATCCCCAGTAACAGAAAGAGAGAGAGAGAGAGAGAGAGAGAGAGAGAGGAGAGAGAGAATGAGAGAGAGAAAGAAAGATCTTAAATTATGAATTTAGAAAGTAGTTTAAATCTTCAATATTTTCATCATATTTACTGCCAGGAACTTTCACAAATTATATCTGTTTTAGTACTCATGACCCTTATACAAGGCAGGCATCATTATTTATCCCTTTTAAAAATATGAATAGTTCAACCTAGGAATCCTGGGAGAGCCCAATCCTACATCTACTGACCTTTGGACAAATTCTTCCCATTGTAACGTAGCATTCACATTATAGCTTGATATGCCATGGTTTTCCCCCAGGCATGAGTTGATTTAGGGACTTTCTTAGGGTTTGCCACTTATTCAGAGATGAGTAGAGGGCCTTTCCATTGGCCAAAAAACCCTAAAACCTTTATTTCACCACAGCATTATATTATCCTGATCTTTATTCTAGCAGGAGACACATGGTATTCCCAACATACAGGTTAGCAGGAATAAAAAAAGTTCCCATTTGCCCTTTCAAATCTCTTCCTTTTTATTTTCTTTCCCCCTTCAAGGTTCAACAATCATTTTAAAAATGAGAGTTTTGAGGTAGCAATACACTGGACTGTATGGCACTCTTAAGATGGTACATTTGCAGTCAGGAGGAAATATTGCCAGGGCGTTCTGGGGTTCCTTCCTTTTGAAAATACTTTGGGGACATGGGTGGTTGTTTCCCGTCCATTGCCCTCTGCCTCTGCCAATAGTTCTTGTTTAAACGGGTGGTTTCAAGAGTTTTAGCCTATCTTGGGAACCAGTGCTTTTCGACTCCTGGCCCACGGGTCTAAGCCTGTCCCATCCAAGTGAATCCTGAGACTTTTGCTGGGCATTATCAAAGATGCCCACTTTTTCCTGATGGATTTGACCAAGGAAGTAGTAGACAGCAAAGCATAGCAGTCCTCTTAAAACCAAGAGAAAGGTGTCATTTAGGATGGAGCTGATCCTGTGGCTTATGAAACAGAGTCAAAGAAGAGAGCTGGATACGTGGTGGCCTCCCTGGTATGGTCTTATCTGCTGTTTCTCTTACCTCTGAGCACTTTATTTATTTATTTATTGAGGTACTGGGGATTGAACCCAGGGGCATTCTACCTCCGAGATACACCCCCACCCAGCCCTATTTTTTATTCTTTATTTTTGAAACAGGGTCTCACTAAGTAGCTGCGGCTGGCTGAGAACCCAGTACTCCGCCTCCCAAGTACTGGGGTTACAAGCGTGCGCCACCACGCCTGGCTTTATTTTTAATTGTTTCTTTTTTGTACTACTTTCTGTGTAATACTTTCAACTTTACTTTCCAATCCTTTTGTTGATTTAAAAATATTTCTACTTTCATAATTTAATTTTCAAGAGATTTGTTCATTTATTATTCACTTATTATAGCATCCTGTTGGCCTGTGAATCCAGTAACTTTATTAATAAAAGTTTTGAAGTTTCTCCTCTTGCGTTGCTTCTCTTTTCTCCATGTTTTTTCCTATTTGTAATTGTTCTTGTTTTAAAATCTATCTTTCACATCACAGAATTTCCTCTTCTATCTGGAGATCTTTGGCTGCCTGTTTACATTTTGGTGTTGGGGGATTAACAAGTCGGTTGGAAGCCCTGTATATGCAGGCAGGACTAGAGACTGGGAGCTTCCCTACACAATGGGGCGGGATCCAGGCATTCTGTCAAGTGCATGTAGGTATTTTCTTTTGGGGTGATCACTTTCTCAAAAGCAAAATAAAACAGAACAGAACTTGCCAGTCACTTCCACGGGGAGTATGAGCTTGGGTGTCAATGTGTCCCACTCTTCAGTTTGTGGACTTTGACTTATTCCTTCTGCTTCTGTCCAGCCTCATTCTGCTCCCTGGAGTCACAGAGTCCAGAGCACTGTTGATTGAGCATCCCCAGAGAGAACATCCTGCCTTCTACCAGGGCAGGGGAGAGATGCTCACCTGTGGGGTGTGGGAAAGGCTGTGTCACTGACATATGAAGACTTTCAACAGATTCTTTGTTTTAACTCTTCCCATTCCCTCCATCCTCATAAGCACCAAGAACCATCATTTCCAGACCTTTCCAAAGTTCTTCTTGGCGTCCTCTTTTTAGATTTTACTGGAATTTTAGGTTTTAGTAGTTTTCCCCAGACAACTACTTGCACTCTTTTTATTTCCATCTTCCAAAATGCAGTTGTTGACTCTTGTCATCTAATGTTCCCTCTACAATTCTCTTTGTCCTTGGGAGTTCATACCTTTTTAAATTACTTCACTGTTATTTTCAGTAGATTTCTCCAAAGAGAAATGCTCATTTTTAATTTTCCAGGCTTAATTTGAATCATAACTATTTTCCAAATCCAGAATATAATCACATTACTCCCTTGTTTAAAATCTGTTCCTAGAGCCGGGCGTGGTGGTGCACGCTTGTAATCCCAGTACTTGGGAGGCTGAGACTGGAGGATCGCCAGGTCAAGGCCAGCCTTGGCATCTTAGTGAGACCCTCAGCAACTTAGCAAGACCCTGTTTCAAAATAAAAAAATAGAGCCAGGCATGGTGACATATGCTTGTAATCCCAGTACTCGGGAGGCTGAGACAGGAAGATTGCAGGTTCAAGGACAGCCTTAGCAAGTAGTAAGACTCATCAAACTAGCAACACCCTGTTTCAAAATAAAAATTAAAAAATAGGGCTGGGGGTATAGCTCACAGGTAGAATGCCCCTAGGTTCAATCCCCAGTACCACATACACAAAAATAAAAATAAAAAGGGTTGAGGGTGTAGCTCAGAGGTAGAATGCCCCTGAGTTTAATCTCCAATACAAAACAAAACAAAACAAAACAAAACATTACTCATTCTTCCCCCTTCCCTATGACACATTCTTTGACTCCTCCAGACCAAGTTAGCCTCTTCTTGTGTGTTCACATAGCCCTTACTATGCATGTGTAAAAAATGATAGTTTCCCACTCCTACAATGGAGAATGTAGATGCAGTATTTCCCAGTTCCACAATGGAAGACTGCTATGCAAAATATCACCCTCAAGAGTGAAGACTGTACCTTATTCTTCTTTGACTTTTCTAACACTTAGCAAAGCATGTGCCATAGCTCTCACTTCAATATATATATGATGAATGAATGACTAAGGAAAAGGCGCCCCGAGACCCTCTGGTGTTGCCAAACAAGGCGCCTGAGGGCAAAAGCTCCACCTGAAGCCAGAAGGTCCAAGCCCCGAGCTTGGCAGTAAGTCGTCTAGCATAACTCACGCCCACCCTTCTGCCCTCAAACTTGCTCACTTGTAGAACAGGGACATCTCACAGAAGCTTGTCATTTTTAGAGAGAAGTTAAAAACTGCTTTGAGCTCCAAAGCTTCTTCAGTCAGCTATAATAAAGTCACAGGCACTACTGTTTCAAAGTCTGTAGCTGAATTGTTTTCCTAACTGTGCCGTCTAAGGCCCTGCTCTCCTCCTGAGTACCTGGAAAGCAAGGACAGCACCATTGGTGAATGCCCCACATCTAGGCACAATAAACCACCCCCTGCCAGGCTGTGCTGTTCTTGTTGGCAATTTCTTCCTCTGGGAAGTCTCACTAAGGCCGCTTACAAGATGCACCCTTTTTGTCTGACCTTGTTTGATCAACAGTGACCTCAGATGAGACTACAAGCAAGTCCCACCCCACAGCTGCTTGTCTCTCGGTAATCATGTCTTGGGCCAGGGTTTGTTTTGTAAAAGATCCAGCTGTATGAAAAGTCCCAGCAATTGTAGTCAATAGAGTAGAATTCTGAGCCCTGTGTTGAGACCTTCAGGTGGGGACACCTTGTGCACAAGATGGGTCTCTCTCAGAGCGCTTCAGCTCAACCTCTGGGTTCCTTTTCTTTTCTTTCTTTTTGCTCTTTGTTTATTTATTTTTGGTACTGGGGATTGAACCCAGTGGCATTCTACTTCCAAGAGAAAATTTCCAAAAGCACTTCATAGGATATTAAGTCTGTACCTGACCTATTAGTTGTATTTTATTTTTTCTTACAACTTCTCATTTAGATTCAGCGTCTCAATATTCATCATTCTCATCAAATGCAGTGTGCTGCTGGGTTTGAAGGGAACCCCGATCACACTTTCTCCTATGACACATACTTCAGCTGAAAGGGGCTGACCCAGGAAGCCACAGGAATTCCAAGCAGTGCTATTCTCCAGACAATGTTCAGTAGAATTAGTGTGGACACTGATCAATGATATTGCATCCATAAACAGGCTTGTGACCTGCATTTTTTCTAAAAAAGTGCTGAAAGGAGCTAGACACAGTGACACACACCTGTAATCCTGGTACTTGGGAGGCTGAGACAGGAGGATTGCAGATTCAAGGCCAGCCTCAGCAATTTAGTGAGACACACAGCAACCTAGTAAGATCCAGTGTCAAAAATAAAATTTAATTTAAAAAGGGCTGTGGATATAGCTCTGAGGTCAAATGACCCTGGCTTCAATCCCCAGTACCAAAGAAAAAAAGAAAGAAAGAAAAGAAAAGCAAGCAAGCAAGCACTAAAAGGGGGCTACTTACTGTTGTTAGCTGTCTTATACACATTATTTTCAGAATCTCACAGCCATCATCTAAGGTAAGTGTTAATATCCCTATTTAACAAGACGCTAAACAATAGTTCAAATAGGTAACTTGCTGAGGTCAGACAGCAAAACAGCAAAATCCTGCATTTGACTGACGCCGTGAAGGAAAAGCATGCTGTCCAAATGGTCTCCACCGGACACTACCAGAAAAGGCACCCAGGGCTGGGCGTGGTGGCCCACGCCTGTCATCTCAGTACTTGGGAGGCTGAGACAGGAGGATTGTAGGTTCGCAGCCAGCCTCAGCAGCTTAGTGAGGCCCTCAGCAACTTAGTGAGATCCTGTTTCCAAATAAAAAATAAAATAGGGCTGGGGGAGGATCTCAGAGGTAGAATGCCTGGGTTCAATCCCCAGTACCCCGCCCACACACAGACACACAGGGGCACACACAACAATAGAGCCAGCTTACCTGTCCATAGAGTTTGATGGAAACTGGACTTCAGGTGTCACTGGTGCACATCCCACACAGAGGCACAGTCATGCTGGGCAGAGAAGTGGGCGAAGAAGAGACTCATCCATCATGCAGGGGCTGGCACTTACTCCTCTGTGTGACCAAACCCCATTGTCGACACTCACGTTAAGCAGATTGTCTGAAATCCTCCAGACTGAATGTTCCAGGCTCCACATCGTGCCTAGATTTCTCTTTCCTGTATCCAGGGGAGACAGAGTAAAAACACATCCACTTTTCTGAGTTCTCCTCCTATCCCAGTTCTTCCAGTAACCCTCCCTCACTCTTCATCTCTCCATCCTCCTCTTCTCCTCTTCCTCAGCCGCCCACTCCCACTTGGTCCTGGGTGAATCTATGCTTTCTAGATCCTCCTAACATGGCTTTGGGAGTACCCTTTAGGAGCCTGACTAGTGGAGCTGAATCCGACAAAACCCATCCGAATCCTCTGAGAATATAGGAGGACAGCTCGCGAGGCCCGAGAGACACTGTCGCTAGAACTGAGTAAAGAAGATGCCCTGCTGTACGTCTTCCCCTTTCCTTTCTGTTTTCTCAGAGCCACAGTAATAAGAGGTGATCAGGCACAAGGAATTTAGTTCTTATCAAAAGCGTAAGGACTGGAACTCAAATCTTCGTCACTTCCCCTGCCCATTTTCATTGATTAAATCTGAAATAACACTCTTTGCCTTCCTATAAAGTTCTATGTGTTTTTTTCCTTTTTCTTTCTCTCTTGATCTTTCCTTCTTTTTTTTTTTTTTTTGGTGGTGGAGGGGGATGTACTGGGGATTGAACCCAGGGGCATTCTACCCCCAGCCTTTTTTTTTTCTTTTGAAATAGGGTCTTGCTAAGTTGCTGGGAGGGTCTCCCTAAATTGCTAAGACTGGTCTCAAATCAACCTCCCAAGTACTGGGATTATAGGCATGCACCGCCACACCTGGCTTCAATGGTTTCTTTAAGAAAAATGAGTTTAAAGGTACTGATTTTTTTCTTGGTACTTGGGATAGAATCCAGAGGCATTCGATCTCTGAGCTAGACCCCCAGTCCTATTTTTTATTTTTATTTTGAAACAGAGTCTTGCTAAGTTGCTGAGGGTCTAAGTTGCTGAGGTTTACCTGGAACCTGCGATCTTCCTGTCTCAGCCTCTGAAGTACTGGCATTACAGGCGCGCACCACCACGCCCAGTGAGTTTAAGGTACTTCGTCATTGGTAATAGAGAATTATTTTTACTACTTTTTAATTTATAAGAAATATAACTTATCCAAAAGGATAGTATTCAAACACATCAGGGGCAAACAGAGAAAGTTGTTATTTATTGCTATTACCAACTTTTCTTCTTTCTGTCAATAACCTTTTGAAAGAAATGGGTTAATTTCACATTGCTATTGAAAAATATCCCCCAAACAGTGCCAGTTAGTGTTTTAGTCTTTTTTTTTTTTTTTTACATATAAAGTGTTTCATGAAAGACACGCCCAAATAGCACAAGACCCTAGCTTGGGAACCTCAATGCGTTCCAGAAACCAGAGTTCCCACATAACTACATAATGCGCTGCTATCATATTACCAGCTCGCCACAATTGCCTAATGTAACAGTGAGTTCAGGGCGCTGCCGTGGGAGGTATAATTACCAGAGGGATGACTTAGGCTGAGTGGTTGCAGTACTCGGGAATTAACGTGCAAAACTCACAGGCAGGCCAGTGCTCCACCTAAATATCCAACCCCAAGCCAAGGATATCCAGGATTAAACTGTCCAGGGTCTTTTCCTCCTCTCTACGGTGCTATTGTATCTCAGCTGTTGTTTTTATGATACAACAAAGAGGAGGGTCAAGGAAAGGAGAACAATTTAATTGCATTGCAAGGCCTTGTTTTTAGGCTTCTGAAACATCTTTTTTTTTTTTTTTTGCGGTACCGGGGATTGAACCCAGGGGCATTCTACCTCCACGCTACACCCCCAGCCCTATTTTTTTTA
>PVJS01008215.1:42840-53904 GCA_004027185.1 Glis glis | reverse complement strand
TGGAAGATTTTAACTCAATTTTTGATAGGTAAAGTGGATAAAAACTGTAGCAAAAATATAGAGATTTGGATAATATATATAGCAGCAAGGTAAATTAGGGCATTACACACACACACACACACACACACACACACACACACGCACACACGCACACACAGAGCAAGGGATCCCAAACACAAAATTCAGGATAGCTGTTAACTCACGGTCGAAGGTAATGGTGTAGGATGGGGAAAAATCCTTCAGTAGCAATATTTTAGTTCTTATTTTAGGTTTTCAAGTTAGTGAGTATTCATTTTATGATTATGATTTCTATCTTATAAAATATTAGTAGTAGTTTATATTAAATATTATATTTAAAAATATCACACATTACACTAAGATATAAATAATAATAAAGTATAAAAACTTAAAAACAAAATAAAGGGAATGGGCTGTGAGTGTGTTAAGCAGCAACATACCAGAAGCCCTAGATTAGAGATGGCAGAGAGGGTTCATGTTTCCTTTGAGAGAAATTTTGGGTCCGAGTGGTTGCAGCGGGGGAAAGTACTGTGCTCGATTAGTGATGTCTGCATGGGCAAGGAAGTGAGAGTGACAGATAACGTGCAGCAGATCTATCATTTCTGAACTAAGCAATTGATTCCAGCAGGATGGAGCTGTGCCTTTCTAGAGGTCATGAGAAGGGCTTAAGCCCTTTAAAGAAACAGAGCTGTATTTTTACCTTTCTTCATAATCAGGGCCCTGAATAACTTTACTGAAATCTGCACATTGGCAGTGAATGGATAATCTGCCTGGAGTCCAGAGGTGTAGACAAATTACTTGCAGTCAAACATCTCCCATGAGAAATGAAAATTCGTGGCCATGGGCTCATCTTCATTTAGGCCCTTCTCTATGGACGCCTGTTTCTGTGGCCTGGGACGTAGAGATTCATGGGTCTCAAACCCCTTGGTTTGCAAATTCACCTATGTCCATTCAAGGGAAAATGAGAAAGAAAGGAAATCTTGGAAGAGATAAGAAAAAAGCAAGGGAGAAAGACCCTATAAGAGGGCAGGATTTGAAATAAAAAACTGACATGGGAGGGTAAAGGGAGGGAGAGCATGCAAAGGAATTATTGATTAGATCCTTTGGGGTGACATATATCTGCCCTTGATGAGGTGTGAAAAGTTAACAGGCCTGAATTGCTTACAACTAATTAATGTCTGGGAGGTGCTTTGAAATCTGGGATGAAAGCAAGGGACTCTGTATACAAAAACCAAACAGTACCCATGATTTAAGCTCCTCACTGCTCCATGGACTCCCAATGCTGAACAGAAAAGCTTGGTCTGTCTTTATCCTGCGACTGTCTGTTGGTCCCTCCTGAGGGTGTCGATTGCTTTCTTTTTCTGTCCTCACTTCTCTACATTGTCTCACACTCCTGGGAGAGAGTCCAACTTTGCCTACTACACCGAAGAAACCAGAAGTCCTCATCAGCACAGGGGATGGATGTGCTGGCACCAGGTCCCCATCTATTGGGGATTTGTTTATTATGATTTTAGTTTACATCTTTTAGTTATTAGTTTTCCTGATCTCAGATGCTCCCCTGTTCCTGTTAGAGACTGTTTCAGCCACCAGCAGGCCAGTGGGTCTGCATGCAGCCCTGTCACTCCACAGAGTGGGTACTGAGCTGCTGATCCACTGCCAGGTTAATGGTCTGTGATCTCCATTTCCAGGCAGCTTTTGCAACCAATGGTCAGGCGTTCTCCCTGTCCTCAGTGTAGGGGCAGAATGGGCAGTGCTGCTTTCTCCACAAACCAGTCAACAGAGGTATCCCAGACCCAGCAAGGACTTTAATTTTGCTCTTGTGGGCTGAGATCGATCCACATAGCTGCAGAACAATGAAGGGGTCTCTTTAATTTAAAGCTTTCTGTTCTGTTTCAGCACACACCAATCCGAAATCAGTATCCTCAGGGAAGTGCAGTGGTGAGTTGGTAGGCAGTAGAGGTCGGGCAAGGCAGAGGGTTCACTGTAACTTGTTTTCAGAAAAGGTGCATGCCGGACAGGGAAATGCCAGTGTAGGTAATAGAGCAAGGATAAAAGGAAACATTCCCGTGGGTTCTTGAATCCAAGTGAGAGGAGTTCCTGATGAGAAGAGATAAACCAGCTGGGGAACTATTCAGATGGTGGAATCACATTTAGTGGAAACTACACATGTCTGCATGGCTTTGCATACAACCAGAGAAATATACACAACTCTATGACACTGCACATACTTATAGAAACTTCAACACAGTTAGACAAACTTTTCTAAACCTGGAAAACTGTGTGCACAGCTGGGAAATCTTTATGGCCAATAGCAGAAACACCAGGCTACTGTGTTAGTCAGCTTTCCATTGCTGTGACAAAATACTTGAGAACAATCATCTTAAATGAAGGAAAGATTTATTTTGGTTCATGGTTTCAGAGGTTACATTCCATGGTTGGTTAGCTCTGTTGTTTTTTGGCCTGTAGAGGAACAAAACATCATGGTGGGGAGCACATGATGGAGCAAACCTGTGCACTTCATCGTGGCCGGGGTCCCAGTAGCCCCTTCAAGGACATGCCTCCAGTGGCCTTTCTTCCACTAGGTCCCACCTCCTGAAGGTTGCACCATCTTCAATAACACCAAAGACCAATGACCAAGTCTTTTCCCATACAGGTCCATGGGGGACATTTAAGATCAAATAAGAGCTGCTCAGCAAAAGTAGATATTTCTCCACCAAGGGTTGGCACGTGCTATTTCACTGCCTGTGCAGATCGTGAAAGAACTTGACACATATACATTGCAGAATTTAGGACAGAGGCTCTCTAACTGCCTCTCCCATCAATACCACCTGGTAAGTGCCAAAATTTTAGGTGCTAGAATAGAAATGTATGAACTACTGAGTCAGGTCTTCAGCACTGGGGCTCAGAGAGGTACATTTATCATCTAGTTCTTTATGAGAAGGAGATGCACAACAAAATTTGGGCAACTGTTATCCAAGCAATGGTGTCAATGTTAAGGATGATAACTTCCTCTCTTTACTCCAAGTGATTCTGAATTTGCTAAAAGGATCATGATGTTAAAACCAGAGACACCAGGGTAGATATGGTATCTCTGAGGACTTGAGAGTTTGTTGTAGGAGAATTAGATTCCCTGGATCTTGTAATGTTACTAGTCGGGGGACACTGTGCTCTCTGTAACCTGTCTCTATATAGCTTGGCAAATCACTTATCGATTTGAATAGTCTGATTAGATAAGTCAAGATAAAGAAGAAAATAACATCCGTGGAACATCCCTGTGAAGACCCTATGCTGCCCTTTTCCACAGAAAGTATTTTATTTCACTCTCAGAACATCCTTTGAAAGTCTGCAATTGTTATTCCCTTTTTTATATCAAAGAAAGTTTAGCTCTAAAGTCATTAGTCAATGTTCCCATTATCTTTCAGGAGATAAGTCTGGGGTGTGATTTCAGTTCAGCCTGATGTCAATATCCACAATTGCCCTGCATTAACTCTTCAACAGTCACTGACACATCAATTAAAAAAAAAAGTACACACACTATTGTCTGTTTCCTTTTCATTTAGGAAAACCAAAAAGGGAAGCAAGCTTGGTTCTACCTTTCTTTAAGGATTTCTCAGCATCCCAGGAGTGAGCTTCAGATATCATGGGGGGAGAAAATGGTCAACAAAAACAAACATTTATCTTCCCAACATGTCATATCATTTCATATCACACTTTACTAATCGGGTGCCTCTATTCTGGGAATGAAAGATTTACAAAAATGAATATATAATTTAAAAATTGAATTTACAGTAACATCAAGCATTCGTTACCTTCCCAAAGTGCTTTTACATACAGACTCTCATTCAGAGTATCCACTAAAAGGATTCAGATAATTCAGTTTGCCAACGCAAAAGCAAAAGGGTGATTTTGTAAATATTTAAATACACTCAAGTTTCTGGAAAAAGAAAGCGTAATATACTTACTCCTTGACTTGGGATTCCATCACCGGGAGCCTCCTGTGCACAGGCCCTGTAATTTCTGTGAGTTCTTCCATTTATTTCTTCAAACAACTTGGTGACACAGGTATCATTCTCTAACCTTCAGGTCATCACTGCTGCGAAGTGTCAAACTTTAAATCTAACTGGGAGCTTGTAGTAAAACATGCCTTACTAAATGGGCAGTGACCCTCATTGTTCTCCATTAGCATCTACAGGAGCCTTAAAAGCACACTTAAGACAGAGTTATCAAGCAAGATATAAACAAGAGAGGAAGATACAAACAGGTTTTAAATTCAGGGCCTTGTTAAATGTAACGTGTCCATTTTCACTGGGTAAATGGGTATCTTCATAAAACTATCAGTCAAGGGAATAAAAACATATACCCTGTGGGTCTGGTATTGCAGGAGAGAAAATATGGCTCAGAGAAGTTACGTTGCCAAAGGTCACGGGCATAGAAAATGGAAAATTTGAGATTGAATCCTTGAGGATCTTCCTCACTTAGGGTGCATTTTCCTAAACAAGAGTTGCCTTATGGTAAGGGGTTTTTAATATACCAGGGTGCTAAATGTAATTCCATCGGAGTTGAGCAAATCCTTTCTTCCAAACTATGGGAAGAGGGTAGTGCATGGGAGGAAGCCTTGCTACCTCCATCACTGATTCAAAGAGAAAAGAGATTAGTAGGAGACAAGAGAACAAAACAAGAGCCATCAATGGGCAGAAAGAGTAAAGAGAAGCCAGAAAGGCATGTATTTGCATTGTATTTATTGTCTCTGCAACAATAAGAGCTTAAAACAAGAGGAAGTGATTAACTTGCAGTTCTGGAGGTCAGAAGCCTGGCAGGGGTCTGACTAGGCTGGAATTGGGTCTTCACTGGGCTGCATTTCTCCTGCAGGCTCTAGGGAGGGTCTCTCCCTTTGTCTTCCTCAGCATCCAGGCTGCTCTCAGTCTTTGGCTCACAGACACTGCCTCCATCTTTGAAGCCAACCACAGTGCATCTGTCTCTGGGGGCAGTCAAGAAATGTTCTATGTTTTTAGGAACTTCTATGATTAGATTGGGTGCACTTGGATGATCCCCCAACTCAAGATCCTTAACCACATTTTTTACTTCTCTTCTGCCATGGAAGGGAATATATTCAGTTTCCAGGGATTAGGGTGTGGCCATCTTTGAGGGCCCATCTTTTACCTAAACAACACCTAGAAAAGGTGGAAAATGAAAGGAACAGGTACAGCTCGACCCTGTAGAGGTGCAAGAAAGGGGAATATGGGTAATATGGGCAGTTGGAGGGGCTTTGAAGGAGGGCAGCATAGAGAACCACATTTATTAAGAATTAAGCTGGGCATGGTGGCACACACTTGTAATCCCAGTACTTTGGGAGGTGGAGACCGGAGGATCTGGGTTCGCGGCCAGCCTCAGCTCTCTCTCTCCCTGTCTCTATCTACTTAGTGAGGCCCTCCACAACTTTGTGAGACCCGGTTTCAAAATAAAGTATAAAAAAAAAAATAGGGCCGGGGGCGTAGCGCGGAGGTAGAACACCCCTGCATTCAATCCCCGGTACTGCAAAAAAAAAAAAAAAAGAGCATTAAAATGGTGGTGCATGCCTATAATTCCAGTACTTGGGAGGCTGAGACAGGAGAATTGCGGGTTCAAGGCCAGCCTCAGCAATTTAGCAAGGCCTTTAGCAACTTAGTGAGAACCTGTTTCAAAATAAAATAGGTGTGGGGGTGTAGCTCATAGGTAGAATGCCCCTGGGTATCAATGCCAATCTCAATATCATGTACAGGGAAGGGGAGGGAGTGGGGGGGGAAGCTCATCAAGTACTGTGTGCATGTATGCCCCATCAGTCTGAACTTCATTATGATGTGAGACTACAATGCACCAATAAAAATATATTTAAAAAAAAGAACAAAAATGGGCCAAAGTAGGGGCAGATGCATTTTGTGTGTGTGTGTGGGGGACCTGGGCTTAAGCAAAGTTTTAAAGCCCTCTAAAAGAGAGAATACAAAATCACTGATATAATATACTAAAACTCCTCCCAGTTCCTGGGAAGGGTCCACGGTACATAGGCGTCCCCAAAGCTTGAGTCTCAGGAGCATCACATAGAACCACCTCTAGCCAGGGAGCGTGGCAGGCACCAAGCCGACATCATGGTGACTCGCTCTCTGCCCAAGTCTGGGCAAGCTGAGGCAAGGATTGACTTAGAAAATCTGGCAAGTTGTGGAGCAGGAATCCAGAGGCAGGCTGGGTGACTGGGCCACAGTCCTGGCGTACTCCCTCAATAGAAATGACCTGCAACCCCTAGCTGAGCTTAGCAATTTATGCAAATTTCAGACCAAGTAATGGTTTCCTTTGGGCCTTTCTGAATTTTACAATTGCCTTGGGACAAATATCCAAGTAATATTCCCTGTGGCAGAAGTGGGATCAGACAGAGGCCCAGGACTCAGCTGGGGAAGTGGGAATGTGACACTCATTCAAGGCCATAGTCCTGGGAGCCGCCTGAAAGACTGGATGGCAGAGCAGCCTGACTAGTACAGGCTCTGCCTATGGACTTTTGCTTATTACCTGGGGCCCTTTCTTGAAGATTCTTCCCTTTGTTTCCATCTCCTCCTATCTACCATAATACCTATGGTATTATGATAGATATGCAAATCTGTGAGCCTATGGTATTTGCATATTCCCATTTTGAAGCATAGAATAGAATCTGGTGCATGATTAGCATTTGCTTGTGTGTGTGTGTGTGTGGGGGGGGGGGTACTGGGGATTGAACCCAGAGGCATTCTACCTCTGAGCTACACCCCTAACCCTATTTTATTTTTTATTTTGAAACAGGGTCTCACTAAGTTGCTGAGGGCCTCACTTAGTTGCTAAGGCTGGCCTTGAACCTGTGATCCTCCTATTTCAGCCTTCCAAGTGCTGGGATTACAGGTGTGGGCTACCACACCTGGCTATGATTAGCTTTTTAAAATATCAAATCCAAACCTAATATTGGACTTCAGCTTTTTGCCAAGTTTTACCCCAATGCTGACTTTAAATCCTTAATTTAAACTTTATCCATGCTTCTAAAACAGAATTTGGCTCCAGAATCAGATAGAAAGGAGACATAGGGTGAGGTTTACAGATGCATTTTTAAAATAACATATTTTATTTAACCCAGTATATCCAAAATGTTTGCATCTGAATATGTGATAAATAACATCATTGAGATTTTTTATGGTTTTTTGTCTACTAAATCTTAGAAATCTGTTATAAATTTTATACTTAAAGCACATTTCAGAATTAGCCATATTATATGTGCCCAATAGCCATATACAGCCAGTGACTCTTATATTAAACAGTGCAGATTTAGACACTTGATCGGATTCAGCTCTTTTGACTTTCATGTTGTTGTTTCCTTAGAAAGCAGGAAATGCCTCATGGTCTTTGGTAATTTTGGTAGCCATTCATAATCATGAATTAGATCTATTCATTATGGCTTGCAATGTAGTGACTTGTAGCCTCCTATCTTCATTTATTATCTGAAATATTTCTCTAAAGGGATACTTCCTATCCTCACCTATTTAGTTACCTAAAGGAATGGTTTAGATAGCAATATGATGTTTGATCTTTTCCCTTTATTTACCAGTTTTCAAAATGCAGATACAACTTCTGCAGTTCTCCTTAATATTTGGGGCACATATGAGGGCTAGGGTGGGATTGACGAAGAAAGTGGAAATGTGGGGACATGGGAGGTTCAATAATGAGGGGCTGGAGTAGAATGGAGGTAAGAGACAGTGTAAGGCCCAGCCAGGGGAAGAGGAGTACGGCATGGCTTCAAGAGGATTACTCTACATCTATCACTGTTAAAGACGAGGAAAAAAATACTCTGAATTACCCAAGGTTGGAAAATAAAAATTAGGTATTTTCTTCATTCCCCTCTAGGAAGGAGAAGTCTCATCACTCTCCACTCTCAAATCCACAGGAGCAGGAAGGAAGTAGCCCTGTGCTTCAGGCTTCCTTAGAGAAGTTGTTCTGGATGGTCAAAGAGAGAGAGGCTAGAGCCTGGTGCTTTGAGCTGAGGATGGGGGAGCTGCAGTAGTTCTCAGTTTAAAAGGTTAGTATGTGAATTGGGGCAAACTTGATACCTGGGAGTTTTCATGAGGACGGGAGAGCTATACTGTAATTGCACACAAGTCCAGTGCTCTGGACTATATGGGATACAGGGAAATGTGGACACCAAGACCAACCATCTTGAGAGATGTGTTCCCAAACTTTGTGTTGGGCTTGTAGTCAGGGGGAGAGCTATTATAAAGGGCTGGAGGCCAAAATATGGCAGAGATTTTAGGCAGAGTAGCCACCTCCTGGGGCAGGAGATGGCAAATACCTTGGGGTAAGGATAAGGCCCTTCTTCCTCTTCCTACATTACCACTAAGGGCTGGGATTTCTGTTTTCCTTGGTTAAAAGTATAGCAGACATGATGGTACATGCCTGTAATCCTAGTACTTGGGACAGGAGGATCGAAGGTTCAAGGACAGCCTTAGCAAGTAGTGAGACTCTCAGCAACCTAGCGAGATTGTTTCAAAACAAAAAATAAAAAGGGCTGGGGGTGTAGCTAGGAGGTAGAGCACCCCAATGTTCAATCCCCAGAAACACACATACACACACACACATACACACACACACACACACACACACACACACACATGCATAAATAAAAATAAAAGTATAAGTTCTAGAACTTAGCTCCAGTTTCTGTTTACTCTGTGAGCCTGGGCTAAAGATTTCTGCACCTTAGTATCTTCATCTGTTAAAAAGGATAAAAATAATAACACTTAATTCATAGGATTGTTATGATAAGTGAGTTCATAAAGATGAAGCACTTAGGAGCATGTCGGAAAGACAGCAAGTATTTTGTGATTACTCCATTTAATTAATTATAATAAAATAATTATTATTACTTCATGGCCTTAGCAGGATAGAAGGGTCACTGAATATAACTGGGACTGTTTTCTCTCTTAACCATATTGAAGTCAATTTAATTTAATTTGGAAAGAAATAAATGTAATGCTTTTTCTGTGCTTGGCTACTGTGGATTAAATTCATGGCACTACAACACATTACCTAGCAATATAAAACCATTTTATATATTTTGCTTCCACATCAAAACTGCTGAATTAAAACTGCTCCTTCAAAACATTGTGAGCTTGCACCAAAATGCTTCAGCGAGTCTTAAAGGGCCCATTCATCAGCATCCCAGGCAGGGCACATCCCTGGTGTTTCAAAAATGTCTGCAGAAAAAGAGGATCGTTTAGGGGTGCAGAGAGACTGGGGTTGGGGAGAGAGTGGGAGGATTTTATGTATAAAAATACAGAAAGTAAGTGCGAAACTTATAGAATGTACATATAAAAAAATAGTGTATTTCATTTAAGAATGGATTCCAGCCCAGGACAGATGCAGGTTTAGGGCAGAGGAAAGCGAGCTCTAAATTTTCCATCATGGGGTTGAAGAGCAAAAAAGTTAGATGCAGAAATCACGGCTCAGGAACTGGGTCCTGGTAAAGGGTCTGTGCTCCTCTATAGCACGGCCTCACAGCTGACTTTTACAAGGTCTTTGGAGAATTCCATTTTGACACTAGTTTTTAATAATATCTGCATGAAAGGGTAAAGACCTGAGACAGTGCCACGAGGGGGTATTAACAGTGATATTTAAAAAGGACAGAAGGAAGGTCTTAACAAATTGAGGTGGGAGCCCCTGATTCACGGAAATGATTTTTCTCCCCTGAGGGTTCTGCAGGAAGAGAAGAGAAGTGAGGGACAGTGGGACGTGGATGTTGTCAACCCCATGTCCCTGCCCTCTGTCCCTCAGCCTCAACTCGCCTCAGCTAGAGCCGGTTCTACTCAGAGCTGAGTGTCTAATCCACGGTCTCAGATACCTTATGTTTGGGGATTGGATTAATAGATGACAATTGATCCAGTTTTAAGGGAGTTTCAGGCATTACTGGTAGACAAAATTTCTGTGCTTAAGTCCAAAGGGTTAGGGACCTGCCCCAGTGCCCCTGTCTGGTACTTTGTCTTTTGTTAAAGGCAGAAGTCTGCAGGAATGCTAAGTCCTCCCCTAGCTCCCCTAACCGTGGCCCTAGTCTCTAGTATTCTTGGCTACTGACTTGACTTCTGCTGGCAATGTAATACTCGTCTGGAACCAAATGCCATCGCCTAGTGGGCATCTGTTTATAGGAACCTGCCAAGCCCCCAAAGAGATATTTTTCTAGTCACTGATGTGGCTGAAATAGCTACAGGAAGCTCTCCCCAGCTGCATGCTTCTGCCCCTACGACTCTTGGCCTTGTCTCTTTGGGACTGCCCAACCTTTCCCTTTGTGTGTGACTCTTATTTGTCATCCATTGCTTTGATCTTAAAAGGTTTGCCTTTCATTTGCTCCCCCAACTTTCTGAAGCCCAGGATGCAAATGTAGTTTTTCTTGCCTCTGCACTCCTCAGCCAGAGCTTCCTAGGACCAGTCTCTACTCCTTGCCCCTGACCCTGGGCCGCCGGGAAAGGACGTGGCGCCCAATGAGTGTCCACTGAGCAAATGAATAAATGAATCACTGGGTTTGGGAGGTTAGGGGAGTTGGTGGAAATTCCATTTGGTTAGCAGGGAGAGTGAGAGAGAGAGAGAGAGAGAGAGCAAGAGAGCGAGAGAGGAAGTATACTAAAAATGTTAAACAAAATCTAAATGAACGAAAAAGATGATTCAGATTATTTATAGAGCTTGAATTGAGCATAGGCTGCAGCCTCCTTCCGATATATCAATCTCCTAGGAATTGTAGGAAAAAAACCATTGTATTGCCTGGGACAGCAGATTGAACAAGGTGGTGACTTAAAAACCTCAGTAATACCTCCTGAGGAATGGAGGACACTCACAGCCAAAGGAGAGCTTCCAGGGTACTTTACTCAGTGACCCAGTCCCACCTCTCTTTTCCCCAAACTCATGGTCCAACCTCACTGACTGTGTCCTTTCTGGAAACTGTCTTTTTCCATGTCCCAAATCTCTCCCTCTCCCTCTCCCAAATCTCTCCCTCTCCCTCTCCCTCTCCCTCTC